>CAUYPK010039309.1:0-32057 GCA_963574355.1 Loris lydekkerianus | reverse complement strand
GATGATGAGCATTTTTTCATGTGTTTGCAGGCCATGCACCTGTCTTCTTCAGAGAAGTTTCTGTTCAAGTCTCTTGCCCACATAGAAATGGGGTTATTTGTTCTTTTCTTATTAGTTTGAGTTCTCTGTAGATTCTAGTTATCAGACCTTTGTCAGAAGCATAACCTGCAAAAGTCTTCTCCCATTCTGAAGGCTGTCTGTTTGCTTTACTTACTGTGCTCTTGGCTGTGCAAAAGCTTTTTAGTTTGATCAGATCCCAGTAATGGATTTTTCAATGGCCCGAGGGGTCCTCCTCATAAAATATTCTCCCAGGCTGTTTACTTGAAGTGTTTTCCTTGCACTCTCTTCTAGTATTTTGATAGTTTTGTGTCTTAAGTTTAAATCTTTTATCCAGTGAGAATCAAAAATTTTTTTTTTTTTTTTGAGACAGAGTGTCAAGCTGTCACCCTGGGAAGAGTGACTTGGCATCACAGCTCACAGCAACCTCCACCTCCTGGGCTCAAGTGATTCTTTTGTCTCCGCCTCCCAAGTAGCTGGGACTACATGCGCCTGCCACAACTCCTGGCTATTTTTTGGTTGCAGCCGTCATAGTTGTTTGGTGGGCTGGGGCTGGATTCGAACCCGCCAGCTCAGGTGTATGTGGCTGGAGCCTTAGCCTCTTGAGCCACAGGCACCAAGCCGAGAATCAATTTTTGTTAATGGTGAAAGGTGAGGGTCCAGTTTCAGTCTTCTACAGGTCACCAGCGAGTTCACCCAGCACCATTTGTTAAATAGGGAATCTTTCTCCGGCTGAATATTTTTGATAGGCTTATCAAAGATCAAATGACAATAAGTAGCGGGGTTCATCTCTTGATTCTCTATTCTGTTCCATAAATCCGTCTTTCTGTTTTTGTGCCAGTACCACAAAATGGTGTTATGCTGTTTTGATCAGTATAGATTTATAGTATAGCCTGAAGTCTGATAACGTGATACCTCCTGATTTATAGCTTCCTTCAAGGCAGAAAAGCCACATGAGCCAGGCTTCTTCATCTCTTGTTGTATTTCACTTATAAAATACTATTAATATCTGCCATTGGGATATATCAATAATATGAAATATGCATATTTGGAGGCTAGGCATTGTGGCTCATGCCTGTAATCCCAGCATTTTGGGAGGCAGAGGCAGAAGGATCACTTGAGGTTGTGAGTTTGCCCAGTCTGGGCCACAGAGTGAGACTCCCAGCTTCTGTCATAGAGCTCTCCACACCCTTGGAGGACGGCACACCCCAACTTCACTGGGACAGACGCTCTTGTGCTTAAGACTCTTCCAGACCTCACCCTATGTACCTCCTCAGCTGGCTATTCTTCTGAATCCTTTATAATAAACCAGCAAATATAAGAGTATTTCTGAAATCTGTAAGCCATCTCAGCAAATTAACTGAACATGAAGAGGGAGCTGTAGAAACCGTGGTTTATAGTTTGATAGGTCAGAAGTATGTGTGGCCTCCATTTGTGGTTGGCATCTGAAGTGGGGGCAGTCCTGTGGCACTGAGCCCACAACCCATGGGATCTAACACTAGATCTAGGTGGACAGTGTCCGAATTAAACTGGATTATAGGACTTACAGTGGCTGTTGGAGAACTGCATGATGTATGGGGAGCCCTCCCCGCCACACATCTGGTCACAAAATAATTCTGTATTAAGTATGAGAGTAGATGGTTTGTTTTTTCCCTCTAGCAGCCATCATTTCTTCTCAAAGGTGTGGAGAAGGTTTTTTGGATAGGAATACTGCGAGTAATCATTTGGCTATAATAGTATCTGAATTCATTTTAAAAATTACTATAAGGTTGGGGCAGTGGTTCCGAGCATTCTGGGAGGCTGAGGCAGGAGGATCGCTTGAGGCCAGGAGTTCGAGACCATCTTGAGCAAGAGCAAGACCTTGTCTCTACAAAAAGGTAGAAAAAATAGCTAGGCATGGTGCCTCATATCTGTAGTCCCAGCTACTTGGAAGCCTGAGGCAGGAAGATTGCCTGAGGCCAGGAATTTGAGCTTGCTGTGAGCTATGATGATGCCAGGGAATAGAGAAAAAACTCTCTCTCAAACAACAACAATAACAACAACGACAAACCCTACTATAATTTTGAATGTGCTAGTTGATCCAGGCATTTTCATGTGCACATACACACACAATGTTGTCACCTAATAGTTGTCTTAATATAGTGACATTCTTTTTATTTGGGTAGTATTTATAATGTTACGAAATGAGTGTTAATCTTTATATGTGTTTTATCAGTGTTTTGCTAACATATTTTCCAAAAATATCTTATAGGCCTGGTGAGGTGGCTCACACCTGTAATCCTAGCACTCTGAGAGGCCGAGGCTGGAGGATCACTTGAACTCAGGAGCTCGAGTTCAGCCTGAGCAAGAGCAAGAGCAAGACTCCGTCTCTACTAACAATAGAAAAATTAGCAGGGCATTATGGGGTGCCTGTAGTCCCAGCTACTCAGGAGGCTGAGGCAGGAGGGTCGCTTGAGCCCAGGAGTTTGAGGTTGCTGTGAGCCAGGCAGATGTCATGACACTCTAGCCTGGGCAACAGAGTAAGACACTGTCTCAAAAACAAAACAAAACAAAACAAAACAAAAAAACTTACAAACCCATTTCATTAAATCATTAAGGAGGCTCTTTAAAAGTAGTTTGTTTTTAAAAACAAGGATATTATCTAGAAGAACAGTCCAAAGTTTACTACCTGACAAGCATTTTTTGATGGCAAAGTCCATTTTAGTGTTAATTGTTATAGTTGATCCATTTCAGCAGGAAAGTTTCTGTTCACAGGGTCTTATATAGCAGTTTTCCAGGTCACCAAATGGTGTAGAAATTTTATCAGAATGCAGTTATTAGAACCTTGGGATTTTCTTCTCTCTCTGTTGATTGCCTTTGTTTTTTCCATGATCTGAACCTGAAAATAAAATAGATGGTAAAGAAAATTAAATATTCAAGACAATCCTTCTAAAAATGCTAAACTGACAATGAAAAACATTTATCCAATCAATGGGCAAATAGTTATTTGAACTCTAATAAGAATGTCATGAGCATATATCTAGTTATATTATGATTTTAAATACCTTGGGTCATTTTCTTAATCAAGTATAAAATCTAGACTTTAAACTCTTTCAGTTGCCCTGAGGAAAAGATAGAGGGCTAAGCATGAACTTCTTGGCAATTAGAGTTGATATTGAAGTAGTTCTATCATTGGAAGAAAACAACTTACTAAAAATGGGCTCTTGGGCCAGGCGTGGTGGCTCATGCCTGTAATCCTAGCACTTCAGGAGGCTGAGGTGAATGGATTGCCTGAGCTCACAGGTTCAAGACCAACCTGAGTCAGAGCGAGACCTTGTCTCTAAAAATAGCTGGGCATTGTGGCAGGCACCTGAAGTCCCAGCCTCAGGAGGCTGAGGCAAGAGAATGACTTGAGTCCAAGAGTTTGAGGTTGCTGTGAGCTACGACACCTTGGCACTCTACTGAGGGCGACAAAGTGAGAGAATCTGTCTCAAAAAATAATAAAATGGAATAAAAATAGGCTTTTGCTGTGTGTGTTCTGTTGGGGATCAGAATCTGTTCATATACAGGCTTATCTTTACCATAGTCTAGCAATGAAAATACTTAATGTTTTATAACTTCAAAATAGCTATATGAAATATTCCCTTAGAACAGATGAGAATACAGAGGTTTAGTGAAAATTAAGTGATTTGCCCACATTTTCGCGATGGATTTGGGTTTTGAAGCCAGGCAGTTTTTTTTTCTTTTTTTATTGTTAAATCATAGCTGTGTACATTAGTGCAATCGCCTGTACCCATTCTAAGATACACCATAGATGTGGCCCCCCCATTACCCTCCCTCCACCAAAATCAGGCAGTTTTTTGTATGGCCCTTACATAGCTTCAGAAAGGAGACTGGTCCTCAGAGAGACTGAGCCTTGATTAGAAGCTTGGAACTTTTTTTTTTTTTTTTTTTTTTTTGGTGGGGGACAGAGTCTCAAGCTGTCGCCCTCAGTAGAGTGCTGTAGCATCACCAGCTCACAGCAATCTCAAACTCTTGGGTTTAAGCGATTCTCTTGCCTCAGCCCCCCAAGTAGCTAGGACTACTTGTGCCTACCACAATGCCCGGATATTTTTTGATTGCAGTTGTCATTGTTATTTAGCAGGCCTGGACTGGGCTAGAACCCGCCAGCCTCGGTGTATGTAGCTGGTGCCCTACTCACTGAGCTACAAGCGCCAAGCTGGAGCTTGGAACTTTCAGTCCCACCCTCTTCCTAACGTCTGGGGAGAAGAGAAGGGCTGGAGACAGACTTAATAATCCATCATGTTGACATGATGAAGTCTCCACAAAAACCTTTCCTGGGTGGGCTTTAAAGAGCTTCTGAGTTGGTGAACTCAATCGTGTGCCAGGAAGGTGACCCAAC
This sequence comes from Loris lydekkerianus, assembly GCA_963574355.1. NCBI lineage: Eukaryota > Metazoa > Chordata > Mammalia > Primates > Lorisidae > Loris > Loris lydekkerianus. Next base: position 27,619 of record CAUYPK010039309.1, on the reverse strand, counting down.
TCCATGGGGACAGAAGCTACTGTACTCAGGACCTTTCCAGACCTTGCCTCGTGTACCTCTTTATCTGCCTGGGCACTTGTATCCTCTTTAATAAATCACTAAAAGTAAATAAAGTGTTTTCCTGAAACTGAGTCATTCTAGCAAATTATTGAACCTGAGGAAGGGAGTTGTTGGAACCCCAGACTTTGTAGCCAGTCAGAAATGTGGGTAACATGGAGACTCATACTTATGCATGGCATCTGAAGCGAGGTCAGGCAGTATCATGGGACTGAAGCCTTAATCCTGTGGAGACTGATACTAATTTAGTAGTTAGTGTCAGAATTGAGCGGAATTATAGGACACCCAACAAGTGTCCTATAGAAACACCCAACAGAAAAAAGCTTGCACAACCTCACAGGCCAAAAAAAGGATATTGAATTGATTTGTTTTACAATTCTTTATTAATGTGGACAGATAATTTTTGTGTAAGTTGGACACTTAAAGGTCCTCTTCTGTAAACTTTTCTGTAAACTATTCATGTTCTTTGTCAGTTTCCCTACTGAGTTGTCTTTTCCCCAATGATTACTAAGAGCTTTTAGTATATTAGGTATGCTAGCCTTAGGTCTATGTTTTGTGTTGCAAATATTTTCCCCTGGTTTGTTGACTTTTGTCTTTACATTGTTTTTTTTTTTCCAATAATTTTAAAAAATCATATAATCATATCTGTCAATATTTTCCTTTATAGTTCTTTGCGTTCCATATCATACTTAGGAGGATGTTCTCTGAGGTTATAAAAACGTTTATGTTTTCCTTTGTTACATTTGTGCTTTTACATTTTTAGGCCTAAATTTAATATTTCTGAAATTCATCTTGATGCATTTTATAAAATTCAACATTTATTTATGAAAAATGTCTAGCTGAATGTTATAAACCTTTTATTGAATAATGTAATTTTCCCCTACTGACTTTGCTACTTTTTCTTATGTACTGAATTTTTGGATTTTCTTGGGTTTTATCCTGAATTCCATGCTATTCCACCACTTTCTGTTCCTATGCCATCGCCACACTTTATGATTCTCCTTAACAATATGCTTTATCCACTTGGCACCAGTAGCTCGGTGAGTAGGGCACCAGCTACATACACTGAGGCTGGTGGGTTCAAGCCTGGCCTGGGCCAGCTAAACAACAATGACAACTGCAACCAAAAATAGCTGGGTGTTGTGGTGGACGCCTGTAGTCCCAGCTACTTGGGAGGCTGAGGAAAGGGAATCACTTAAGCCCAAGAGTTGGAGGTTGCTGTGAGCTATGACACCATGGCACTCTACTGAGGGTGACATAGTGACACTCTGTCTCAAGGAAAAAAAAAAAAATGCTTTATTATCTGATAAAGCTAGCCTCTACTTAATACTCTTCTTTTTCAGAACCTTCTTGGCTACTCTAGCATGTTTATTCTTCCTTAGGAATTATTTATTTATTTATTTATTTATTTTTTTGAGACAGAGTCTCACTATGTCACCCTTGGTAGAGTGCCATTGAGTCGCAGCTCACAGCAACCTCAAATTCTTAGGCTTAAGCCATTCTCTTGCCTCAGCCTCCCAAGTAGCTGGGACTACAGGCACCCACCACAATGCCCGGCTATTTTCTTTCCTTCTTTTTTTTCAGTTTTTGAATGGAGCCAGGTTTGAACCTGCCACCTCCGGTATATGGGGCAGTCGCCCTACTCCTTGAGCCATGGGTACCACCCCCAGCTATTTTCTTGTTGCAGTTGTCATTTTTGTTTAGCAGTCCAGGGCCAGGTTCGAACCTGCCAGCCTTGATGCATGTTGTTGGCGCTGTAACCACTATGCTACAGGTGCTGAGCCCCTTAGGAATTTTTAAATTTGTAATTAAAATCATAACTGTACAATGTGATGATTTGATATGCAACGAGGGATGCTTAAATCACACTGATTAACATATCCATCACCTCTTATTTTTTGTGGTAAGACATTTAAAATTTACTCTTAGTTATTTTGAAATATACCCTTGTATTGTGCACATTAGGCGAGGTCTCACCAAATGCCCTCCCTCCTCCCACCAAACACTGTCCTCTTCTCCTCCCCTTCCCCCCTCCCCTTCCCCCCTCCCCTTGCTAGACCCTATTTGTGTTTCATCATTCATATGAGTGTGTGTTTATATATTAGTGTCATAATACTATTGAGTATATTGAATACTTTTTGTCCCATTCTTGAGATACTTTACTAAGAAGAATGTGTTCCAACTCCATCCAGGTAAACATAAAAGATGTAAAGTCTCCCTCTTTTTATGGCTGAATAGTATTCCATGGGATACATATACCACAATTTGTTAATCCATTCACAGGTCAATGGGTATTTGGGCTGCTTCTATGACTTGGCAAATAGGAATTTGGCTGCAATTTTGGGTACAATTTTGTTAAGTTCTGCTTACCCTTTCACTTTCTGCATCTGTTGTAAGGTCTCTGGTAGAGTCATTCCCAGGCTTTCAGGGAAAAAAAGGGTGATAATTCCATTCAGGACAGTGAGACTGCCCATGATAATGTAGGGCAGAAGTCTGTTGTAAGCACCTGCAAATTTTTTAGAAGAAAAAAGTAAGCAAAGTATCACAGTTTCTTCTTGACAGATGACATTGACCATGCATTCTATATTTGGCATAACATTTTTCATTCTTTCCTGTAACTGGTATCCTCTAAGCTTCTACTTAATCATGTGTGACAGATGTTCTTTTGATAGAAGTCTTTGCCTGCCAAAGTTCTCCTCTGAAGGTGGAGGTAATTGAAGATGGGGGATGGGAGGACATCAAGGGGAAGGAGGTTGACCAGGATGCATCAGGGGCAGTTTCTGGCCATTGTAAGTGTGACTTCTGCTTTTGCCCAAACCAGTAAGCTGCAATGGAAAGCTAGGTCCACAGAACTATAAGACTCTTTGGTTTTTAATTTTTTTTTTGAGACATTATGTCACCCTTGGTAGAATGTTATGGTGTCACAGCTCACAGCAACCTCAAACTCTTAGGCTTAAGCCATTCTCTTGCCTCAGCCTCCCTAGTAGCTGGGACTACAGGTGCCCACCACAATGCCCGGCTATTTTTTGGTTGTAGTTGTCACTGTTGTTTGGCAGGCCTGGGCTGGATTTGAACTCACCAGCTCCGGTATATGTGGCTGGCGCCCTAGCTGCTAAGCTACAGGCGCTGAGCCTGTTTTTTATTTTAATTTAATTTTTTTGAGACAGGGTCTCTTTCTGTTGCCTGGGCTAGAGTGCAGTGGTGTCATCATAGCTGATTGCAACCCTCAAACTCTAAGGCTCAAGCAATCTTCCTGCGTCAGTCTCTCCTAAGTAGCTGGCACTACAGGTCTTGCTATGTTGCTCAGGCTTGTCTTGAACTCTTGGCCTCAAACAGTCCTGCCTCAGCCTCCCAAAATGCTGGAATACAGGCATGTACCACTGAGCCTGGCTGAGAATCTTTAAAATAAAAAAATCCAAGTAGTATGTTCAATCCAATTTAAATCAATAAATGATAAACATCAGGCACATTCTGTGAAAGCACGGTGTGCCTGGATTTGTTTTGTTTTGTTTGTTTTGCAACATGTACATGTCTTGGTTTAACATTTAAAGGAAAGAGGTACTCTACCTTTTCTTTATGGGGTGTCACTCAGACAGGTGAGTAACAGGTCCTTATCTTTCTTCCCTTCTGTAAACATACAGAGATTACAGAAGAACAACACACCTGTGTATTTTATTTAACATAAAACATAAGAAAAACATTGATTTTGAAGCTTCTCTGAGGCCTCCATGTCGCTAACAGGAATAGCTATTGTGGAATAGAAAGTTTTTGGATTCTATACCGGGGTACCAGTGGCCACTGCGGGACCATTTGAGCATGGTGTGAGAGCATAGAAGAATAAAGGGGAAATGGCACTCCGGTAGAACATGCTATCTCAGGCGTGGTTCAGGGCAGCTGTGCACAGTATGTTCAAGAAAAATGTTTCTCTTTCTCTATAAGGATTTGGAGCATACCTTTTCTGAGAATTCATATGTGTCTTTAGGGATATGTGTATGTGTTTTAACCAGTAGGTAATCAATGGATGACTCGTAAGAATAAGGTAATGTATCTACATTTCTCACCTGTAAAATCCCTAGTGAAGACTAGGTGTGAAGAGCCTCCATCACATTAAACACGCTACTGAAACCCCTGTGTGGTATTATTTTAGAGTGATACATTTGAACATATAAAAGCAAAAAATTTTTGCATTACTAAAATGTCATAAAGTCAAAATGCAAATAAGAAAATATTTAAAACATTTATATAAAGGGATAATTCCCTTCCATTATAAAGAGCTTGCACAAATCAAGAAGAAACAAATGAATAAACCATTAAAGAATGGGTAAAAGGATGTACAGGTGCAGTGGCTCACACCTATAATCCCAGCACTTTGGGAGGCTAAGATGGGAGGATCGCTTGAGGCCAGGAGTTTGAGACCTGCCTAAGCAAGAGTGAAACCCTATCTCTATAAAAAGTAGAAAAGTTATCCAGGTGTGGTGGTGTGGGCCTGTAGGCCCAGGTAATTGACAGGCTAAGGCAGGATAATTGCTTGAGAGTTTGAGGGTTGTAATAAATAAAGATGATGCCACTACTTTCTAGCCTGGGTGACAGCAAGACCCCATCTGAAAAAATAAATAAAACAGAATGGGCAAAAGGCATGCGCAATCTGCTCACTGAAAGATAAATGGAATGGCCAATAAACACAAGAAAAAAATGCTCAATATCATTTATAATTAAAGAAATCGAAATGATACTAATTTTTCACATAATAGATTACAGTGATTAAAGGGGAAAAGAGAAGTCTGTATCACTTTGTGTGGTATTTAATTACTTATAGAGTCAGACCGTAAAAAAAATTAAATTGGTAATTCCCATTGTTGGTGAGGATATGAGAAACAGCCACTCCCATTCATTGATACTAGGATTGTAAATTGGTATAATATTTAGAGTTCAATTTGGTGATATCTATGAAAATTTCAAAGGCTTTCTTTGCTCCAGGAAATTTACTTCAATGCATCTATCTATAAATCCAAATATACATTAAAAATGCACAAAGGGTATAGGAGCATAGAAGATGTTTGTTATAATGTTATTTATATTAGCAAAAACCTGGAAATGGTCTAAGTATCTATCCACTGGAGTCTGTTTATATAAATTATGCATATACATTTATTGGAAGACTGTGTACTTATTTGAAAAAATAAATAAGGGCGGTATGGTGGCTCACACCTATAATCCCAGCACACTGGAAGGGTCTATCGCCTGAGCTCAGGAGTTTGAGACCAGCCTGAGCTACAGTGAAATCCTGTTTCTAAAAATAGCCGGGGGTGGGTGGTACCTGTGGCTCAGTGGGTGGGCCTCGCCCCAAGGGTGGCAGATTCAAACCTGGCCTTGGCCAAACTGCAACAACAAAAAAATTAGCCAGGTGTTGTGGCGGGCGCCAGTAGTCCCAGCTACTTGGGAGGCTGAGGCAAGAGAATCGCCTAAGCCCAGGAGTTGGAGGTTGCTGTGAGCTGTGTGATGCCATGGCATTCTACCAAGGGTGATAAAGTGAGACTCTGTCTCTACAAAAAATAAATAAATAAATAAAATAGCTGGGGCGTATGGTGGGCGCCAGTAATCCTAGCTACTCAGGAGGCTGAGAGAAGAGAATCGCTTAAGCCCAAGAGTTTAAGGTTGCTGTGAGCTATGACACCACACACTATACCGAGGACAACAAAGTGAAACTTGTCTCAAGAAAAGAATAAATAAAAATAAATAAATAGAATAGAATAGAATTAAAAAAGATGGTAAGTATTCTTATTTGACAATGTGAATGTTACTTTTTTGATTATTATTATTGTTCAATATTTCATTGCAGAAATCATCTGATTTCTTTCTGAATGTATTTTTCTTCGTTCATGCTTTACGAGGTTTTTGTTTCTAGTCCTTATCTTAAACATTGTTATTGTTACTAAATTTTAAGCTTTTTTGATTTTGTGAAGGTAAAAAGTGGAAACCAAATAAACACATGTATATGTTAAAAAAAAAAACCCTAGTAAAAGAACGTAATAGAGCAATATATACCCATTTAGAAGAATATTCTGATACAATGTTACATTTTAAAAGTTACAAACAGGCTCCGCTCTGGTAGCACAGTAGAAACCTGGCCCAGGCCAGCTAAACAACAATGACAACTGCAACAAAAAATAGCCAGGCATTGTGGTGGACAGCGGTAGTCCCAGCTACTTGGGAGGCTGAGGCAAGAGAAACTCTAAAGCCCAAGCGTTTGAGGTGGCTGTGAGCTGTGCTGCCACGGCACCCTACCCACGGCAATATAGTGAGACTCTGTCTCAAAAAATAAATAAATAAATATTACAAACAATGTATATAATTTTGTGTTTAAAAATTATACACACACACACACACGCACACACACATACACGTATGTACTGCATGTGTAGACAGATAGGTAGTATATATTCTGTGCAAAACAAAATGTCTGAAGAGTTCCTCACCAAACAGTTAATATGGAGTACTTTTAAGGCTACATGGGAAGCTGGGAGTTGAGTTGAATTTGTACTTTTCCCAGTACATTCTCACTTGTTTGAATTTTTCACAATTTTTTTTTCACAATTTTTTCACAATTTCTTTTACCTTTAAAACAAGTTTAATGAAAGAACAAGCTGACAAGATGTATCTCACCGAGGTAAACGAAGTAGGGCGCCATGATGCTGCCCACCCTGGAGGCCATGGATGTGACCCCCACAGCCCTGTTCCTGATGGGCGTGGGGTAGAGCTCTGCTGTGAAGACATATAGCATGGAGAAAGCAGAGGTGATCCCAAATTTTCCCAACATGGCCAGACCGATGGAGAAGAAGTAGTAATCTGAAAAAGAGTCCCCTGTCAACAGCGGTGTTTTCAGAAGGGACACTTTCTTAACTCGGTTGCTTCTGTTGTCCTTTGTGTGTCAATGGCAATGTTTTTATTAACATAAAAATATTCACAAAATAACATTTCCTGTTTGCATTCCTAATCACCGGATATGGGCAAAGACAGAGAATGAGGGGTAACTTTGTACTTTGCTCCACTGTTGTTCTAGATCATTAGTGCGTTCAGTGAACTTTGTCCCCTTGACTTCTATTACAACTGCTTCATGATAAGTTGTTACCATATTAATATAATTAAGTTTACTCTTCAAAGAGAAGGGCCAATCCTTTCCATTCTATTTCTTGTTATAAAGAAATAAATATTTTGAGGGGGGTGGGGTCTTGGTGTGTGCCACACATTTTGGGGGCAAGACACGGGGAGTTTTACTTCTGTGCCTTAAAAATACAAACGATTACCTAACAATTGCAATTAATGTAACCTGGTTTCTTGTACCCTCAATGAATCCCCAACAATAAAAAAAAAAGAAAGAAATATTTCTATGTATATTATGTATCAATAATTTATTGACAACATTTTTATATTATGAGAAAGACACAGGGGAAAAGGGAAGCCCATTTCACTTTGTGTGCTATGTAACTATTGAAAGATTTAGACCATAAAACCACTGAATGTATTCTGAGACCAGCATATATTGCCAACTACAACACTTGAATATGTATCTCATATAAAAGGTTTGCAAGTACCAAGAAGTAAGGAATCAGGAGGTTTGAGGATTTAAGTGAGTCTTTCTATGAAGGGGCTGGCTGGGAGTTACTCTGTGTGGTTGGGTGATTCCTGATTCTCCAAGGCTGACTCTTCTGTCTGAGGGTAGTTGTTTTGAAAACAGGAAACTAGCAATCAGCTTTCTAATTGACTTATGAATGGTTTACAAAGTAAAGGCTGCCTAAACAGGGAGCAGTGACTCATAAGTGGCTTAGTGAGTGTGCAGGTCTTTTGTGGTCAGCTAGCTTCTTACCTGTAGGTACCAGTTGGATTAAGAGGAGCACACCTCCTCCCAAGAACAGCACCCCAGCTATGATGTAACGCCTGGGGAGGGTTCGAAGTAGCAGCCAGGCTGTGATATAAGCTGGAACTTCAATCAAGGCAGAGAGGAAACAGTTCAGGTAGGGATCTCCATGTAAATTAGGAGTATCAAGAGAAAGAGCAAAGTAACCCACTGAGGTTAGCATCCTGAAAAATAAAAGAGAAAAGATAAAAATGACAAAAGGATAACCTGAAGCACTCTCAAATTTCATGATGGTCAAGAAATTGTCTAAATGTTCCTGTCCTGTGAGAAGTCACTAGCTTCACTGGCTACTTAAATTTAAATAAATTAAAGTGAAATAAAATTACAAATTCAGTTCCTCAGTCACATTTCAGGTGTTCGATAGTCACACGTGGTTAGTGGCTACTACAGAGGGTGCCAGAAAAAAGTGTATACACATTTTAAGAAAGGAAAACCCTGTATTAAAATTGTAATGCTAAATATATATATATATACACATATATATATTATTTTATGTATATTATTTTGTTATATGTTATTATATATATGTATAATATATCACTTTTATTTATTTATTTTTTTTTGGCCAGGGCTGGGTTTGAATGAGCTCCCTACTGCTCTGAGCCACAGGCACCACCCTAACATCTGTTATCTTGTATCCATATATATAGTATCTTGTATCTCTTATAGTTGCAGAAGACAAATATGTCTTAAGGATTCTATTTTAATTTTAATACAGTTTTTTCATTTCTTAAAATGTGTATGCTTTTTTAATACCCTCTGTATATTGGACCACACAGATATAAACCATTTCCATTATTGCCGAAAATTCTATGGAACAGCACTAGTCCAGATATAACAATACCTATTCTCAACTGGTTGAATTCAAATTTTAATACTTCCTGAATAGTTTGTACATCTTCATTCTCTTAGAGCTATTATTTGAAGAAAAAGTCACATCGGTGAACATAAAATCCAGATTTCATTCTTTAAAAAAAGATGATACAAGGGATCCATTTACAGTGAATTTGATGTAGTAAAACTCAAGTTAGGGAAAAGAGTGAAAGTCTTGTAACGCTTCAAAGTATCACAGAGTGCAGACTGCGTATTCCCGTCGTTATGGTTAACGTCCATGGAGAAGCTTCCTTGTGGAAAAAATTACTGCAGATGCCCCTGTGTAGAAATTTTGCTTATTATTAACATGGCTGAAAAGCAAAGTCTATCAGAAATGTGTTTTCAGGAATGCTACCGGATATTTTTTATAAATACTAGACCCAAATTGGTAGCACAGGGGCGAATCCAAATCACTAGGATCTGGGGATCTTAGTAATTTTTGTATTTAATAGTAAGAGCAACTTAGACAGAGGCAGTGACTAGTTACTGGCTCCACAGTGCCACCTCTTGAGAGATGTCTGCATCAATGATACACCCTGACACGTAAGAACAGAGGTCAAGTGCTTAGGACACAACTCGCTGAATTCAGCGGCATAAACTCTGTCATTGATCTCTTCTGATTGCAAAACAGAATGTCCCTAAAAATAGAAGAGCTGCAGCCTGAAGCCACCAGTTCTGAGACTCGTCTTTTTCTGTGCTGCCATTACAGGGTAGCATATTCTTTTTTTCCTTCTTCCTCCTTTCTTGGCAGATATGTTAGTAAATCGAATCTATAAAGCCAATTTATTATTTCTGTGCCTTAAAACTATTTGTTAATTTGCTGTTGGCAAGTGGGGAAAGCTTGCCAAAGCTCCTATCTAGACTTCAGGGCTCCAGGTTATTCCGTTCAATCACCTGTTCAGCTTCAGGAAGCAGGAGCTGAGTTGATATCTCTGCCTCAGGCACCAGGACTTCATTCGTCTTAATCCTATACCTTTAGAAGGGGAATCCTTTCCCAGGAATACCAGCAATCTCAATCCCATAACCTTGGTGTGGGTGGGACCCTTTCCTTGTGAGTCCCAGTACTGCAGATTTAAATATTGTTCCCTGTGACTATTTTTTAGTATCCAGTGCCATGAACTGAATCAAGGCATTTCTAAATAACTTAGAGTTCTATCATTTTATGTTATTATTTTGGTAAACTTTTTTCAGATAAACATGAGGGTACAATATTTAGGTTACATTGTTCTCACTTCCAGGGTAAAGTTCCATTTGTAGAAGAGCCCCTTACCCAAGGGGCGTGTTATACACCCTCACACTGTGCACATTAGGTGATGTCCCACCTTGTGCCCTCCCTCCTTCTGCCATATGTCCTCCTCCCTCACCCCCTTCCTGCTTCCCTCTACCCTCGAACAGGACTATAATAGAGTTTTATTTTCTTATGAACATGTAATTGCTTATATATTGATTTCATATTAGTATGGAGTACACTGGATATTGAATTCTATCATTTTAATTTTGCCTCAGGAAAATGCAGGCCTTGCCATGATGTTTCCCTGAATTAAAGAACCTCACTTGGGTACTTATGTGCTATCTACCTGCATTTCCAGATCCCTTCTTACTTACCATAGCAGTACAGACATAATGGTCATTGTGGCAATATTCCCAGTCTTGAATAGGTCCAGAATGAAAACTGTGTGCTGCTTCAGGGTGGTTAGCTCCTGCAACTAAAATAATACCAATAATACTGAGCTTAGGAGGTAGTAAAGAAGTATCTTCAGTCATGATGCATGGGAAAAACTTATGCATGCAACTCTGAGTTCATCTCGAATATGCTTAGAAGTCTGGAAATTGGGAGAAATAGGGCATCTACATACATGACACTTATTCCAACACTTTAAAATGTTTGCAGCCCATTTTGGACAGAAGCCTTTTAAATATATAACACCAGCTCCCCTGACTCCTTATAAAAAACCTTTCCTCAGCCCACAGCCGTCACGTGGATGGCCTTTATCACGCTGATCTGCGGTCCTTAGGGACTGCTGAAGGGTAGGGCCGCTAGTCCACGCTGCCTTGAAGCCATGCGTGCTTTTTCTACTTTTCTTGCTGCTGTCTCTCAGCATCAGAACAGACTCCAGTTAACATGGGGGCTGTGGGCAAGTTAGTAATTATCTTTTCTGAACTTCAGTTTTCTTCTCTGTACAGGCAGTCCCCGAGTTACAAACATCTACTTAAGTACAACTCACACTTAAGAATTATAGACCAATATCACTAATGAATATAGATGCTAAAATACTCAATAAGATCCTAACAAACAGAATCCAACAACACATCAAAAAAATTATACACCATGACCAAGTCGGATTTATCCCAGGCTCTCAAGGCTGGTTCAATCTACGTACATCTATAAATGTCATTCAAGACATAAACAAACTTAAACATAAGGACCATATGATTCTTTCAATTGATGCAGAAAAAGCTTTTGATAATATCCAGCATCCCTCCATGATCAGAACAGTCATGAAAATTGGTATAGAAGGGACATTTCTGAAACTAATAGAGGCCATCTACAGCAAACCCACAGCCAATATTGTATTGAATGGAGTGAAATTGAAATCATTTCCACTTAGATCAGGAACCAGGCAAGGTTGCCCATTGTCTCCATTGTTCTTTAACATTGTAATGGAAGTTTTAGCCATTGCAATTAGGGAAGAAAAGTCCATCAAGGATATCCACATAGGGTCAGAAGAGATCAAACTTTCACTCTTTGCAGATGACATGATCGTATATCTGGAAAACCCTAGGGATTCTACTACAAAACTTTTAGAAGTGATCAAGGAATATAGCAATGTCTCAGTCTACAAAATCAACACCCATAAATCTGTAGCCTTTATATATACCAACAATAACCAAGCCAAACAAACAGTCAAGGACTCTATTCCTTTCACAGTAGTGCCAAAGAAGATGAAATATTTGGCAGTATACCTAACAAAGGATGTGAAAGATCTCTACAAAGAGAACTATGAAACTCTAAGAAAAGAAATAGCTGAAGATGTTAACAGATGGAAAAACGTATCATGCTCATGGCTGGGAAGAATCAACATTGTTAAAATGTCCATACTGCCCAAAGCAATATATAATTTTAATGCAATACCTATTAAAGCTCCATTGTCATACTTTAAAGATCTTACTTTGTCCTGCCCCATCCCTGCTCTGGGACCCTGAGGGCAGAGCTTGCCTGTGTAGTTCTTTCCCAATGGCTTCCTGAGTCCAGCTCAGTGGCTCAGTCTGGGGTCCCAGACAATGCCCAAAGTTCTCCACACTCCTACTCAAGCTCTCCCCAAGGCAGTTCAACTGAGTGCCAAGTCCAAGAACACCAAAACAGTTCACAGGTAAGGCGCTTCCGGTTTGTAGTCTCACTGCTGCTTGTACTCATGGTTGCTGGGGTGATTAGGTAGATCAAACACATGCAATCATTTGCCAGTTCTTCACTGTTTTTGTCCTCCTCTTGGGATCCAGAAGTCCCTTGCTGGCTCCCTGTATCCTCAATGGGATGATTATAGGCAGATTCCACCTGCCAGAGATGCCTGGAGTCCTGTCTCCCCAGAATCGCCGTGCCCAGTTGCAGGGAAGATGTTACTCAGCTGCCATCTTTAATCCACTCTACAATTTGACATATTTTCATCACACTGGTTAACATAGCTTTCTTGGCATTTTCTTAGTTATTCACATGACTTCTTAACAAAACCCGATACTTCCCCAAATTGCATTCTGGGTCTCTGCTGACGTGCTCCCTCACTCCCTGGGATTCAGAGTGTTGTGAGAACTGCTGTCCTGGGGAGGAACTCCCAATTCATCAGACAGCATGGATGTCTCCCCCCTGAGTGCTTGGCTTCTTTCCCTAGCCTTGGCTCTATCAGGAGTAGTCTCTGGTTCATCTGCATTAAGCAAGGATGGCCAGTAACATGTTTACTATGGGGCAGGTACCAGTTAAGGATTATTCATAATTCTCTTCTTTATCTCAACTATCAGGAATGTCCCCAGACATGTACTTACCTGCTTCTGAGCCCAGAAGCCCAGTTTATCTGCAGTCAGATAAACTCCTACACAACCCTCCAAACCCTATTCAGGCAAACCATCTTCTTTCAGGCAGTTAATAGTATAAATCCTGAATCCAGATGCATATACTTGTATCCATCTCTGCCTCTTACTTGATATGTGTTCCTGGAAAGGTTGCTTTACTTATCTGTTCATCAGTTTCCCTTTTAAAAAATGGGATAGTGGGCTTGGCACCTGTAGCTCAAGAGGCTAAGGTGCCAGCCACATACACCAGAGCTGGCAGGTTTGAATTCAGCCCCAGCCTGCTAAAGAGCAATGGCAACTACAACCAAAAAATAGCCTGGCCTTGTGGCGGGTGCCTGTAGTCCCAGCTACTTGGGAGGCTGAGGCAAGAGAATTGCTTAAGCTCAGGAGTGGGAGGTTGCTGTGAACTGTGATGCCACAGCATTGTACCCAGGGTGACAGCTTGAGGCTCTGTCTAAAAAAAAAAAAAATGGGATAGTAGGCCTGGCATGAGTGGTTCATGCTGATAATCTTAGCACTCTGGGAGGCCAAGGCAAGAGAATTGCTTGAAGTCAGGAGTTTAAGACCAGCCTGAGAAAGTGTAAGATTCTACCTCCACTAAAAATAGAAAAATTAGCTGGATGTGTGGTGCTCACGTGTAGTCTCAGCTACTCAGGAGACTGAGGCAGGGGAATCACTTAAGCCTAGGAGTTTGGGATTGCAGTGAGCTACTGCACTCTAGCCAGGGCAATAGAGCAAGCCTCTGTCTAAAAAAAAGGGGTGGTGGTGGTGATAGTGGTGGTGTTGTTGTTGAAAGTATTTCACTCACAGTGTTGTTGTGAGGATTGAGTGAGATAGAAAGTAGCAGAGTGTGTGGAGTGGTACTTGGTACATACTAGCTAACCCATGAGTGTTACCTATTATTAGGTTTTCTCTTAACTCTCTCCTACCACTGTCCTGTCACATCTGTTAGGCCGTGGATCTCCAAGGGCATTTCTGGAGTTATTAGGAGGTGTTCATAAGTGTTTGTGGAAAGAAAGATGATGATACAGAAGAGATACTCAGTAGCTGCATTTTGTGGGATTGGCTGCTGACCTCAGCAAAAAATCCCAACCCTAAGCCAACTTCTGAGCTTCGTGTAAATAGATTCTGCTGCTACTGAGGAAATCCTGTTACAGCTTTCTGGGCAGACTGAGATTCTGGACTCAGACTTTAAGCTAATAAAAGGTCTTAGCTGGTGATATGGAAGGAGGTCAGGCCTGGGAACTCCACTCTGAAACCAGTCAACCCCCAGAAGTCCAGGTTCATCAGTTCTGTCTGCTTTGCAGTGATGGCAGTGATGGGCATAATAATCTCTCCTATTTGCAGAGGGCTTTTCTTTTTCTCATTTCCACTCTCTCTTGCTCCACACAGCCATCACATGATGGGGTTTATATTATAGCCCTGCTCTGGCTGGTTGTCTGACTTGGCTAAATCTCTTTGCCTCTTGGAATCTCATTTTTCTCATTTATAAAGGGAGGGGTTAATAATGTTCATTCCATGGATTGTTGTAAAAAGTAAGGTTTAGATTAGGAGAGGCATTTGGGCAGTAGTGTGCTGTTAAACCAAATCTCTTGAAACAAAAACGTAGCAGTTGCCAATTTCCAAGGTGTAAACACCTCCACCACGGTCAATTCCAAACCACCGATATCACATTACTGAACACAGATTTGGGAAGAGATACAGGTTATCTCTCCTTGTGTACAGCTGGGTGCTGGCTCCACCACATTCCCTTAAACCTCTTCTCCGACCACTGCTTGGTTAGTCACTGACTTTCTGGAGCATGATGTTGAGAAAGATTCTAAGGCTGGGTCTGGAAACAGAGGCAGAGTGACTTCATCCATCATGGCTGCCTGCTACAGGTGGCTGGGGAGAGATGGCACATATGTGCTGAGACTTTTTATCCCTGGATTTATGGGGTTATATGCAAAGGTCCCTTCAGGGGCTGGGCATCAAGAGGACAGTCAATGGTATGTATTACAACTGTGCAAGGAGATAAAGGCTGTCCCTTGCTCTTCATGCACTGACACTCGCTAGACACATGTAACAATAATTGTACCAGGGACGCATAAGGCAGTGTGGGGTAGAGGAGAATGCTTGGGCTTTAGAAGCACACTGACCTGGGCTGGTATTCTGGCTCATTGGCTGTGTGGCCCTGAGAAAAATTGTTCATCCTCTTTGACCCTCAGTTTGTTCATCTGAAGAAAGGGGGGCATTATTGGGAAGATCAAATATTAATGAATGAAAATGAAGTGTGAGACCTGTTGCTGGTGTGTTTTGGAAATGAGTGACTTAACCCACAGTCAAATCAGCATCATACACCCTGAAAATGCTCAGACTGATTTCCAAGCAGCAGTAAAACTCAAAGCTACATACTCGACTTCTCATTTCACTTAAATTTTTCCCTGAGGTATATTTTTCCTTTTGCAAATAGAAGAAAAGGATAAAATGGGGGAAAAAAAGCTACTTACCCTAACTCTGCAGATAAACATCCATAAGTAGTCCAACCTCAGGAACAACCTTATATGAAGGACAGGATGGTTTTGTTTTTTGCCACTTGTCAGATTCATTGGAATCTTTCGAAAAAGCAGGTTCACAGATAAATGCTGACACAGCCCATCTCTGTGTTACTATGAAGATGCAAAGTATTATGTACAATTAGATCCTGAAATATGGATGCTGGGTCTTTAATTACCCAGTTTCCTGCCTGTTTTGTAGGAGAAGTTTTGGTCACTGTGCACTGCTAAGTGTCACCTTTTATTTTGTGTCTTTTGTGCATAATGAGGCTAATTGTTCCCCACAATTTAGCTTCTCTCTACTTGGAAGATGTGAGCAGGAGCTTGGCTTCAAGTTGTGGAGCTGGTTCTTCAATGAAAGGGACCTTAGACGAGATCAGGTGCATTCAGGGTGAGAAACTTCTCTGAAGAAGACAGGCACGCGGCCTTCAGACATATGAAAAAATGCTCATCAACTTTAAACACAAAACATTTTTATTTGCATTTTCCATAGTTATTTATTTAAAGCCTTGTCTATATCTAATGATTTTATTCTTATTATAAATAAGACTTCCCATTAGTCCTCTTCTAAGGAAGGTGTGTGAGGCTCCCAATTCCATGTTGTGCTTCCAGCTTCTTCATCTGCTACTCAAATCACACAGAACGTTGTGCCGTTTTCTGAGAAAATAAGTCTTATACAGTCCCATGCTTTTCAGACCACTTGCTCTTTCTTCCTAAAATAAATTTACACCCTTATCTTTATATAAAAATTCACATACTCCAAGTTGGAAAATTAAAATTCTATATAAAAATGTCTGTGTCACTTGAAAAAAAAAAAAATCTGTCATGATAGAGACACCTGTTTCAGGAGACAAAAGCTGATCAAGGTAAAGTATTTGATAAGACAATAGCATTGTTAAAGTTTTACAATAAAATATTTTTGAAACCATCAAACATATAACTTTAAGTACACATGCCAAAGATATAAGGTGACAGAGAGATTGTGCAGAAAAAATGTTTAGTCAAAACAAAGACAATTATAATTTGATATTAATGGTTTTCAAAAGCAGTGTTTACCTTCAAAAAATTGAAGTATTAATGTATTATCTATCAATAGAAATAATTTTAAGTTGAATAACACTGAGATCAGTTCACAAATTCAATTGCAACTCTAATATTTTACATACAATTAAACGACATTCTCTCTTTGTAAGACTGATCTTTTTCTAGCATTTTTACAAGAATATTGAAAAATGATGAAACTCTATTTTTTACAGCTAGTAAAGCTGTGATACAATAAAAGTGTCAAGATATGCACAGAAGATCATTGTAGATTAAAAAAGAAAGAAATACACCTTCTATAATCTACCTCAAATGAGCATCTTGGCATTGAATTCATTTTCAAGCAGTTTGACAGACTTGACAAATTTTTTTTTTTTTTTTTTTTAATGATTTAAAAATACATCTTCTATATTTTGGCTCAGAAACTTTTCATCCTAGAACTCGAGCTAGGAACCTTTCATTTGTTAAAAATATGATGGAATTTTTATCCATTACATAAACCCAAAATAAACAATTATAATAATTATTGTTTATATTATTATACTTTTTCTAAATAAAACTTAACTTTCATTGTAAATATAAAAAGTTAACAAATCTATCAAAAAGTTTATAGATAAAAAATGGTCAATAAATTTAAAAACCAGCATATTTGTTTCATAACTTATATTAACATAAGAAATTGTTCTGTCAAAAATATAGAAAAATTTAAGTCATGACATAAGCAACACTGTCTTTACAAAATCCATACATTTACTTTCTAGCATGTCATACAGCATAACTATAATTGATATTATGAACTTTTGGCTTCCATTGGTGACAAAGTGGCTGAAACATTTAAAACTTCCGTGTTTTATAATAAAACCTGGAAAAATTATTAAGCTAATCAAACACATAAAGCAATACGAAAGTACTATAAAATAAATCCAGCTTGCTGAGAGTGGAAAGGATCCTGCCTTTGAAAGACAATTCAGAGCTGCCATTTTCCACTTACTCTATAATGTAGAAAACTGTAGCCTCAATAAATTGAAGTGTCAGACCAAGAGTTTGAGGCAGGCAAAACTGTTGGAACACTGCGGTGCCCCTCTGGATAGAAGGAAGGCCTAGTCTCCATGTGCATTAGTGAAATATAGTACACAAAATGTGGTTTGTATACTAAAAAGTAACATCAAAATAAGCAGAATAGTGTAAATGTATGTATTCATCATTACTAGTTGATCCGAACATGCCCTACACTGCCAGTGTAGCACTCCTATTTGATGTCCATACTTATTTTTGTCTGCTTAATTTATCAAGGCAAAGAAATCAATATTTATTCTGTCCCTGAACATCTCTTTAAACAATTTCAACAACTCTTTCTCTATAAAATTGAATGCCTTTTTATTTGGCACATAAATATTCAAGACAATCATATCACTATTTGAAATGATTATGAAAATAACTCAATGGAATTGTTCAATTACTTCATAATTCATGCCATGACATAATTTGGACTGAAATTGTCTCTTCTAATTAACTTCACCTTATCCTTTTACCAACTACACCCCGAAATAATTTCATTTTGAATTGTTCCACATAGAATTAATACAAGGCAACTTTATTTTGACTAATTTTGAAACTCTTAATATTATTTAGAGTGACTGGGTTTTGTAGTTATGAACAAAATGTTACTGTAAAACAGTATCACCCATTTTTTCGTTTGCACTGATCGTCCCTGAACACGCTCTCAGGTCCTACCTCAAGCCTCTGCACCTCTTCTTGAAGACTTCTTTTCAGGCTTAAGATAAGGAAAATGAAAGCCGGAATTTAGAGAGCTTCGAGTGGTAGTCAGCAAATGACAGAACAGAGATCCTCTTTCTTTTCCTCAGATTCCTCTGAGATGGTTTCAAAAGCCTACATCAAAGTTTCCACCAGGATTGGGTCAGTGGGAACTCTAAACCTCAGAACAAAGATCAGCATGGAGGCATAGGTAGAGAGAAAATATCAAAGAGATTTAACAGTTAAACCTGATAGGAAGACCTAGTATCTGCTGGAAAGGGAGCCTCGATAACAAAGAAACTGTGGAGAAGCACATAGTTCTTGAAATAGTACCTTAGACATTTCCAAAGTTGACAAAGGACATGAATCTGTATACTAAGGACTCAGGATATATTTCATAGGAAAACAAACCCACGTCTTACAATGAAACCCCCCAAACGCATGAAATGAACATTTAAAATCAGCCGCGGAGCCCATAACGATATATAAAAAAGAGGAGCAATGAGACTAAGAAGTGATTTTTCAAAAGAAGAAAAAGAATATTATTAAAATCATATCTCAAACGGACTAGGAGAAAATCATACTAAGATTATATGGCCACAAAAATATGTTTCATAACATGAATAAAATAAGGATATTTCCATGTAATGTAAAATTGAGAAAATTCAGCAAGCTCAAATTTCATTAAAAGAAAATATAAAGGATGCATTTTACAAAAAAAAAAAAAAAGTCACTGAAGGAATAAAAGGCAAAATTAAGTGTAAGGAAATAAAATCCTAAAAATTTTTAGAGTCATGGGACTTCATCAGACACATGAAATATGAATGACAGCAGAATATTAGAAAAATGTGCAGCAATCTGGATGGACTGCAGACCGTTCTCCTATGTGAAGTATGAAGGAAAAAACAAACCCCACATGTACCCACTACTAAATCGGAACTGTACAATGAGCATTCATGTGCACAGAGGAAAATAAAACTGAGTGGAAATCAACTGTGGGGTAGACAGGAGAAAGGAAAAACCAAAACCTACCTAGTTGGTCAATGAACATTGTTTGGGTGATGGGCACTCCCGTACAGGACTCAAGCATTACAAAAATGATCCATATAATCTGAGACATTTGTATTTTCCTTGATAATTTGAAATAAAAGAAATTCTAATCATGTTCTGATGAGTGTGTATAACACATGTGCACATACCCATATCACATTATATATTGTATATTATACATAATATGCATTATCTGTGCATAAATTATATACATTCTTACTATATACATTTAAGGCTATAACATTTCCTTTAATTACTTCTTTATTTGCCTTATATAAGTTTTAAAAATCTGCGTCATTTATTGTAAGTTTTTTTATTAAGTCATTTGTACATAGATCATAAATACATGCCATTATGGGATTCAATGTGTTGATTATTTATACAAATTGGAGTGCTTACATCCTACTAATCAGCATAGCTTTCATCTCATTTACCCAATTACAGCAATAAGACATTTGTGTTCTACACCTGATAGATCCAACTTGTACTTGTATTCTGCTCCATAGGTGTGGTCCCCTTACTAACCCTCCCTCTATCAACCCACCTACCTCCCATCCTCTCTCCCTCCCCTGCCCTCCATCACTCCAGGCTATACTTGGGTTTCATTGATATTTTTACCAATTACCTATAATTCACTGTGCAGTGTCCAAGCAGTTGTTGCTTTTCCAGTTATCTTGCGTAATTGAGTAAATTCTTAAGCTTAGTATCATTTATGTCAGAAATGTGTTGTGCATAATAACCATAGATATGTTTTCCTATCTATAGTAATTATTATGCTTTTATGTTCGTTGTGTCTGTTTTGGGTACAGCTATCCTAATTTTGGTAAGTTTTCTGGCTGTAGTGAAATACATCTAGAACTTAATATTAAAATAAAAATAAGAAAAGTGTTCAACTCTTAGAATAAAATGGAGATATTTTTTCAATATGTCTTGGGCTTAATGGAAAACTAAGGACCAATTAATAGGCTAGCAATGATGAAAACATGTATATTTATAAAACTGTTATAAATTAAACCTTATATGTATAAAATGATCTTGACACAATATTCCATAGCCTTAATCACACAGCAAAATTAAGTATTTGAAAACTTAAAGAAGTAAATGATAAAGTTTGTATAAGAATTAATAAAATAGCACAGAGTATATCTCAAGCAATTTAACCAAAAAGATCTAGTCAATAAACACATAAATTACCATTTTAGAAACTGAAAATAAACAAATGCTTTTTTAAAAAACAAATTTAAAGGAAAATTTAAAAAGTATTGACAGTGACTGGTAGTGTTGGCAACACTTGGTGATTTATTTGAAGATATACGTGCCAGGCTAGAAGAACTTCATTAGCACACTGCTGACACAATGCCATAAAACATCAAATTCAAAATACGTGTCTTTGCTTAAAATATTAGTCACATCACCTTTCTCCTTCTGTTATTTTATTTCATTTGTTCTGGCTTGTAGATACAGATTACCTATTGAGTCTTGTCTTTATTCTGTTATCATAATCCTTTTCCTTGTACAGTTTTAATTTGTTTTATGTATTTTGCTGCTATGTAAGTAGCTTAGTTTGTAAACACTCATGGCAATTACATCTTCACTATAGAATCCATCATAGAATATTAGAAAGTGTAAGTCTCAATATTTAGATGTTTTCTCTTTCAACCAGGTTATAAAATAAATAATTTATCTATCTTATTTTCTATCTCTTTTCTGCCCTATTTTGTCCATTCCCTGTCTCACTCAATTTAGCATATATATACATATAATATATATATATTATATGTATATACACACACATATGAAATATCTGAATATTGGATTTATTTTGCTTCCAACCTAAATGAATGTATCTCATTAAAATTAATTTTTATTCAGTATTACTACTATCATTCCAGCATTGTTTTTGGACCATTATCTTTCATATTTTTCATATTCCACCTTCGGGCACGCTCCAGGTTTCCTCCCCATCTTTCTCATCTCACATCTGACTCCTTATGGCCCTCTTCTTCCTCCCTTCAGTTCTTCCCTTTCCAGGAGGTTTATTGGTACCTGTTTTTCTGATTTCTGTTTCCTGATGGCTTTGAAAAATGGGGGTCAGCTGGCTGTTGGCAATATAAATTTTTGGATTTGCTCTGTGCATTTTTTCAGTTATTGAATTGTAGGTTCAAAAATGCACTCTATTTTGTTAACAGGTCCTGGATAATCCCTGGATTCAGGACAGACTCCTAAGCTTGTGCCAATGCTGGAAGCAATTTGACATTTATATCCTTCTGTTACCAACATGTAACCAGGAACTGCTCTTCTATTCTGACTCACCAAATTGGGGACAACAGACAGGGAAAAAATATCACTTCAGTTACAGTGACATAGCAGAACGATCACATGGAGTTTTTTGTATATTTTTCCATTAATGTCTTATCTTCATCAGGACTTGCTGTCCTTTTCTTTTGTTTGCCATATCATTACTTTCTTGGAAAGGGAGAAGTAGACTATGTTTTAATAAACATGCTTCAGTTCATTAACACAGAAAATGTCACTTCATGTTTATTTCACAGTGTGGTGAAGTTCATCTTCTTTCCCACTGGCAACTTGGGAATCGACACATTTAATTTTATAGATGTAGATAAGGAATATCTGGGCTCCAACTTCCCTGCAGTAGGGCAAAGAGAGACTGAAATATGGTGTTAATTGGTCAAGACACTCATGGGCCTAACCTGGGAGAGTTTTTATATTACCTGTGCCTATATTCTACTAGGTAGAATTCAGTCATGTAGTTCTCAATCTTAATTGGAAGAAACTTTAGGTCAGATTCCTATATGTTCCAGAAGAAAGCCAGTGTTTTGAATACATCTTTTTATCTTTAATATCTCCTTTTGATCACCAAAATAATTTAATTCTATACTCATGCATAGAACAGTCTCATTTTTCCCTGAGAGAGGCAATATTAAGTCCCATCTGGTCACCAATCGCTGCTCAGAGTCCAAGTTCTGCAGGTGCCATAAGATCCAGATGTGCCCCCCTTCAGTTGGGAGACCTACAAACTCCAAAGACAGATCTTCTGCCTCTCTCTGGCACAAACACTCAATGTGTAATGACAGAACAAGCACAACACACGGCAATAACCACTTCATTTGGAAAGAGAAAGAATGAGACATAGAATGCTGACTTGACCATAATTTAAATCCCATTGGGAAGAAATTATAATTAAGTTTCCAGACACATTCGCTGGAACAATCAGACAGATGTTGCGTATTGGACGTGATTTGTAGAAACTCTGGCTCTGACCTCTGAGAACCCATTGTTTATAACTCTCCTTGGCTATTGATGAACCGAGGGATGAAGACCATGTACTCCTTGAGGGGTTTCCAATGAGCCTTTCCGCTCCTAATGGGAAGTTATGACCCAATACGTCTTTGAGGTCTCAAATATTTAACGACTTTAAAGATAAGTTAATGGTGCAGGCCTTGAACTGACCCAGTTCTTTTCCCTTTCTTGCTCATAGTTATCAAGAATATTTGTAGAATCTTCTGGGAGTGCAATATCCCGAGATAGGGAGGGATTAGATAGAACAGCCAGTGCACCCCTAGGAACTGGGGGCACTTCCGTACTTTATCCCAGCAAGTGAGCTTGCTCCAAGGCATAAACCCAGGGCAGGCTGCTTTCCTTGATCCCTCAGCTGCAAAGCAAGTGTGGCGTATGCATACAAGAGTCCATCTGCTCCAAGCAGCTTCCCTGAGCTTTGGGGGAAAGTTCACAATGAATCATAGACTTCTGTTGACCCTTCTGCTTATCTGTAAGTAATAAATCCACCGCATGGAACTTGTGTGTGCGTGTGCTATTTTACCAAGTTCCGACTAAAAATGATTTCTTCAGTAATCCTGCAAAAACATAAGCTTCTGATTCATTTGCTTCTGCCTCCTAAAATTCCTTCCGAGCCCAGAAGTCAAGTGTATTTTACTTCCCCGATTTCTGACTCCCTTGCTCTCATTCCCTTCCTAGCTGCTCCTGGGACGCTCTCTGGGAAAAGAGAATAGAAAGAAGAGGGGTCTTTATAATTTCATCTTTTACTTGAGTCTCTTTGCTGAACTGAGATTCTTTTACTGGCCTATTTTCCATAAAACTTTTATACAATTCCATTTCAGAAATATTCTGACTCGCTAGTGGGTGGCCTTGAATTTCTGCAGTCTCTCTAACTTTTCTTCTTATACCTTTAAAAATCTGCCAAGGGCTACAAACACATACTGCTATGCTCTCTAATTCTCTTTTTCGTAAGCATGTTTTCTGCCTCTCAATTTATAGTATGTGGCTTTTACATTGTCAGTCTTTTATACCTGTTGACTTGTTGTCTGTCTTTTAATTATTATAATTACCTTGCTGCCCGAGGCATGAGAAATAATGCTTTCAGAAGTAATTTAGATATTTACTAGTGTAGTATCTCAACTTCCATGTCAATGCATTTCATGATCAGAATATAGTAGACTACCCTATGGTAATGAACTGTTAAATCACTGTGTTCTAATTTGTTAACGTTTTGTTTATTGGCCATCTTGCAGCTTTTCACAGCTTTTCTCCTTTGAATGACGACACTGTGACTTTTTTTCCTACTTGTAGCTATGCCATCCAACCCAGAGCTTTCAGGAAAACGTGAAAGGGAAAGGAAGTCGAAGTTGCATGCAGAATTTTTAAGCCCCACATAGTAGTGGTTTGCCTCACTTTTATTTATATTCTATCACCCAGAACTTAGTGGCATGGCGTGGAAATGTTGTCACGCCATATTTCTAGGAGGAAAAAAAGAGTATTGTGAATCATCTGCCATAGCTACATATTGGTGTAATCAATTAGCATGAGATGTTGTTAATAATTTTTAATCTCTTTTCTTCTTTACCTCTAGGGAAGAAAACAAATCTTGTGCATTTTTGAAATTGGTGGTAGTCACCATTCATGTAGTAGAAAGTAAGTTTATTATGTTGAAGTAAATAACATACAGTCATAGGTGTCTCTAGACGAGCTAATCCTGCCTCCTCACTCAGCACTCCCTCAAACATGTGTGAGTTTTCCTAATTAGCAAACTTTTAACTTTGCTTTGGTTTCCCATCCGCACCCCTGCCCTTATCTCACAAGGCCTTTGGAAGTATAGGCAGGATCAGTGCAAGGATGTCATTTAAGGAGAAGGCAGACAGCTGTTACTTAGAAAAGTTCCAAATAATCATTGTGTCATTCACCTATGTTAGGGAAAAACATGAAATAAAAAGTAAAACAAAACGTGGTAAGAATTAAATACTTTGTCTATACAATCAAAAATTGTACTTCTTTACCTCTGTGATAATTTCAGGGTATAAATATGTTATCCAGCTGTTCAGTGATTATAAATGATTTATTCAGTTGTTTCTTTCTTTCTTTCTTTTTTGCAGTTTTTGACAAGGCCGGGTTTGAGCCCATCACCTCTGGTATATGGGGCAGGTGCCCTACTCCTTTGAGCCACAGGCACCACCCGATATATCAGTTTTAATCTTGCTAAATGCTTGGTTTACATGTCCTCACAAATGTTCTCATGGGCCATGGGGACCTACTCAATGATATTCTGTCTGTAAAAGTTAATGGGGCTGGTCACTTTGTTTAACTATCCAAAATAATGACATGCTCTTCTATTTGTTCCAAGACATTCTACATGACTTGTTAGCCAGTTAAAAATAAATCTACTATATCTGTAACAATTGCCAGTTTCCTTCTAGTCCATGAGATTCAATCTAAAGATACTTACACAATAAAAAGTCAGTAAGATTCTTTGAAAGTCAATAAATTTTTCCCTTAAACTTTATTCTACAAGAAAATTTTACACCATTCAACAATAATGTCATGTAAGATTGCACATTAAATTTTAAATTAAGACGGATGTCTAAAGACTGTCAATGACTTAATGCACGATTTACCAAAGAAAGCAGAAAAAATTGTTTTACCCTTTGAATCCTAAATATGTCTCTTACTTAGATATTTTTGTCTTTAAGACATGAGATAATTGAATATCTTCTGTATAAAAATTCAAAAACAATATCAAGATACCTCATTTTCTTACTTTGACAATGAAGTCTAACCCATTTTGTTTATATTCAGATTAAAGTGATATGAGACATAATTCTTACTTTGATCTGATTACCATGACGGGTTGCTTACTCATTTTATTTATAATTTTTTGAGAAATACATAAATGATTTTATCTAAGTAATATGTAAGTAATTATCTATAATCCACTTACAACTTACTGTCTCAGTACATATTGCAAGTTCTTCCTGGGAAGACAGAAATAAAACATAACAAAAACCGGGGTAATTTTTGCTAATTTAAAGAATGGCAATTTTTTAAAATATGGATAAATACCCACTGCCACTGTGTTATCTCTGTGTTTTCTAGGTAATTTTTCCAAATGTTCTACCCTCAGCATGATAATTTCTCAGTAAAATAAATTCCTTTTGTTTTGCTGAACTCTGTTTTTTCTTAGTTTGTGGAAATCTGTTTTCTTTTAATTCGAAATGTATTGTCTTGGAATTAAACTATATTAGTCAGGATTCTTCAGAGAAACAGAACCAAGAAAACTGTATCAGTCAGAGTTCACAGAAAGAACTCTGTGTGTGTGTATATATGTATATGTATGTGTATATATGTGTATATATAATTGTATAATGTATTTTATAAAATTACAAATATATATTAATACACATATACCATAGGAGTGAGCAGAAGACCAGAATATAAAAAAAAAAAAAAAAATAGGTGTGTGTGGGGGAACAATTAGCAACAAAACTGGGAAAACAAATCTAGTTCAGCTACACTTGTAACCGCTGCAAAAACATCTGTGTATTACAGTTTGGGGAAGGCCCTTGGGAAGCACCTGAGCAGAGGGAAAGCAAACGTGCCCTGAGAAACTCTGCCTTCATTATACATCATGGGCATAAAGTATACACCCCCCGGTGGGCTTTGGAAGCCATGACATACCCAGGCCTGTGCAAATAAAGGGGGGGAGGGGTAAACTCCTACACTCAAGAGATGGGAGGGGATAACATTCTCATTGGTCAGGAAAACAACAGTGCAACAAAGGGAAGACAAAGGGACACCTGAAGAGACCCCAGCGCCACTCTCTGTGTGGCCCTGGGTCACCCCACCCCTCTCTGCAGCATACTATCACTGGCTAATCTTTCTTGACAACACTCTCCATGTTTAGAGGGTACCTGTTTAATAAGCTTCTTTCACATTGCTTCCCAATGACGTTGGTGTTTGGTTTCACTTCTTCATCTCCAAATACAAAGACAGAGGAAGATCTCCTACCAGTAACAGTACAGCTGATCCTTGAACAACAGGGGCTTGAACTGCATGAGTCCATTCACATGCAGTTTTTCTTCAGCCTCTGCCACGTGCAGGACAGCAAGATCAACCTCCTCTCCCTTCCTCTCTTCAGCCTCTCTAACTTGAAGATAACAAGAATGAAGACCTTCATGATGATTCACTTCTGCTTAAAGAACAGTAAATACCATTTTCTCTCCCTTATAATTTTTCCACCTTTCTTTTATTTCAGAATATCAGGGGGGTACACATGCTTTGTTTACACACTGTTTGTGTAGACATTGAATCAAGTTTATAAGTGTACCCTTCACCCACATAATGCACACAGTACTGGATAGACGTGAATTTACCCACACCCTCCTCCTCCTCCTGACAGTGTCATTTCCATAATATGAAAGCACAAAGTAAAGTAGCTTGTGCTGATGTAGAAGCTACAGCAAGTTATCCAGAGATCTAGGTATTACCACTGATGAAGCTGGCTGAACTGAGCAACAGGTTTCAATGTAGAAGAAGCAGGCTTAGACTGGAAGAAGATCTCACCTAGGACATTCACAGCTAGAAGAAGAAGATTGAAGCCACAGCTGGCTTCAATCATTCCATCTCCCTACTGCCAGGGAGTTCAACTTGCACTGGAATCTGGATAAAATATGACTTTGTGGGAAATCTCTAAATATGTTCTCTACTTAAAAAATTAAAGGTAGTTTAATTTAATTTTATATTTTGAGACAGAGTCTTACTTTGTTGCCCTGGTGGAGTGCTGTGTCATCATAGCTCACAGTAGGGCTCAAGCAGTTCTCTTGCCTCAGCCTCCTGAGTAGCTGGGACTACAGGCGCCCACCACAGTGGGTCATTTCAAAAGTTTTGTCCGTTTTTATGAGTCTACTTTAAACTGTAATATCTCAGTGAATATTTATTCAATTTAATCAAAATAAGCGCCATTTGAATCAGTGCACTTTTGCCAACATAACACAAGTTGATTAATTCCATCAGCATAAAAATT
>CAUYPK010039307.1:0-21394 GCA_963574355.1 Loris lydekkerianus | reverse complement strand
CATTTTAGCTCACAGCAGACAGCTATTACTGGGCTCTGTAGAGCCACCTCTGTTCTGAGGAAGGTAGTGCTATCAGTTTAGGACTAGAAGTGCCACTAACTTGACATTCACAAGGGCCTATGTCACCTTTCCTGTGCTAATATAAGGCTTCCTCTACCCCAGAATAAGTCGCATCTCCTAAGACAACTGAGGAGGAAGTGCAGAGGTCCCTCCTCCTGCTGCCCAAGCTGTGCTTTCCCAGGGTGACAGTAGGAGCGAGATTCCATGCAAACCATTGTCCTGGTGTGCTCAGTCCCCTCAGTTCTCACTCAGGTTCCTCACATTAGAGGCAGGAAGAGGGATATTTTCTTTTTTATAACTTAATTTCCTCCCCTAAGACCAAAGCCTCCATCTTCTTGTCACTGTGGAGAAATATTTGAAGTATCACCTCCATCTGACAGGTTTATCCATACTCTTTCAAGGCTGATGAAAAAGCAGTGCTCGATCCCCATTCATGTGGGGTGTACAGAGGATGTAGGGTCCTAAATTTTCATGTAGGATCCTTAACTTGCTTAAGTATGGGGCCTTACTACTCTTTTAACAAATGCCACATACTGTGCCTTCACGAACACCTCATCTTCCAGAGTCACCTGAGAAGGATGTGAATTAGGACACTGCCCATGCACAGCCATTGCTGCTTCATGATGCTAAGAACAAGGGAATCTCCCGGTTCTGGTGTGGGTGGAATTTGACCTAATGTGACATGGGCACATAGAACAAAGACCTGCAAACAGGAAGAGAGTGGGCAACTTGTCCCTGGGTGATAAAGTTAACAGAGTTCTTTGTGACAATGTATCTTAGAGTGGACTCCTTTCAGTCCTTCTTCTCTGTCTCCATAGAGACCCCTGGCCCTTCCTGGGCACCCTATCCACTGTGCATCTAAACCTGCTGCCATCATATTACCACCTGGCTAGGACCTCAGTGTCCAAAGTTAACTGGTGGGTTATCCGACCATCCTTGTCTGTAGCCTCCCAGAGTGTGCCTATAAGGTCAGGAAAGGTGTTATGACGTGTCATCTATTTGGAGGGGGCCTGATGATGCCATGCACAAACCCTTTTCCCTTCATCTTCCTTTTCTCCTCCTAAGATAAAGACACAGAGGGTCTGGTTAATCCCATCCCCCAAAAATTTGCGCCTAAGAATCCTAACCTGAGATAGAACCTGTGGACTGTGCCCCCCCCCCGAACCCCATATAAATGTGGTCTCTAACTGCCCCTCAGTGTAGACACCATCATTGCACTTCCCAGTGTTGTCAGTCTCCCCTTAAAAAAAAAAAAAAAGTGATTTAAACTTCTCTCCTGCTAATATTTTGGCCCTAGGCACAATTGTTTGTACATTTCACATGGTGCTGTGACTAGTATCTGGTGGCTGATTAGCTGGCTGGAGTCTTAGCTATATATCCCTGCCACCTGCCATAGTCACCCCAGTTTTCTCAGACCTCATTCCCTTTGTGCACTGATCTAGTTCTGCTGACCTGCCTGTCAGAGAGTCCTAGAGTCTGTCACCCCCTGCTATTCAAATATGAGAATGATTCTTAAGTAGCATCAAACAGAATCCCCATAGGCTAAATACTTTTACTTGCTCCAGGCCCTTTGGGACCTTGTATACCCTTCATTTATTTCTTCCTTTGGTTCTTTTGCTTGTTTATGCCGTAACTAGAGTGATTTGGCCCAGGGCTGTGCTCCCCTCTGGGACCCAGGATCCAAATCATTTTCGTTTTTCCTTTTAGGCCCAGCCTCCTTACTTCCATTACCACCCTCAGAACCCATATATTCATGTGAGGAAGCCATGTTACATGTCCAAAACTTTTTTCCTAACACAATAGATACCCTTCTTCCTAATCCACTCCACACCATGTTCATTGATGGCAGTTCACTCCTACACAAAGACCAGAAACCGGCAGCTTCTGCCATCGCTTCCCCTCCCTCCACTATCTTTGACACCAAACCTCTCCCCCTAGGAACTTTTTCCAAAAAAGAAGAACTTGCAGCCCTCATCCGAGCCTTACAACTTGCTCGGAAAAAAAAAAACCAAAAACCAAAAAAAAAAAACACAAAAACAAAAACAATCACAACCGATACATACACAGGTTGAAAATACTCTTATCACATCCTACACCATCATGTTGCTATCTGGGCTGATACATTTTCTCACCATATCAGGCTCCCCCATGGATAACAGCCCTCAAATACACCAATCCCTCCAGGAAGCCCTGCAGCCCACCCACGTTGCAGTCATTCACTATAAAGGCCACAGATGTTCAGCCGACCATATCTTTCAGTGAAACACTCATGTTGATGCCACAGTATGTCAGGTTGCCCTCACCCAATCTCCCCACCAACTTCTCTCCCACCTTTCCCATCTATCATGCCGTAATACTCTTCATATATTCATATATTAATACTCTGAATATACCATAAAACATCTCTCAATGCAACAATGATGGTTCATGAGAGGAAACCGACTTCTCCCCCCAGCCCAAACTCCACAAATCCTTCCACACCCCCACAATCTATTTCATGTAGTACTAAAACCCTTTGAAACATTTTTATGATTTCTAATCCTGTAGCCTAATCTCCACTCTCTTCTGCAACAAATCTCCTCCTCCTATACCATCTGTGCCACCACCTACCCGCAGGGACTTCTCACCTTTTCCCTCTCCCAACTACATCGGTCTAGAGGCCACCTCCCAGGCAATACAGGCGAATAAATTACACCCACCTGCTCCCTGTAAAAAACATAAAAATTCTTCTCACTCTTGTGCACCCCTTTTCTGGGTGGATGGAAGCCTTCCCTCTCACTTCAGAGAAGACTAGAGACACAGTCCAGATGTTACTGACAGAAATGATTCCCACTTTGGGCTTTGGCATTCCCACCTCCCTTCAGTCAGGCAATTGGTCCGCTTTCATGTCTCAAATAACCCAAGGGGTGTCCAACCATCTAGGCCTTGCTTGGAATCTTCACACTCCCTACCACCCTCAGTCATCTAGAAAGGTAAAGAAAGCCAACAATCTTCTAAATTTA
Source organism: Loris lydekkerianus (assembly GCA_963574355.1). Taxonomy (NCBI): domain Eukaryota; kingdom Metazoa; phylum Chordata; class Mammalia; order Primates; family Lorisidae; genus Loris; species Loris lydekkerianus. The sequence goes on along the minus strand of CAUYPK010039307.1, from coordinate 18,332 downwards.
TACCCAACTAAACTTACATCTGAACTTCACCTCCTTTGGCACTAACTTCTCCCCCTAGCTTTAAACCGCTTAAGAGCTCTACCCAGAAAACCTTCCCTTCAAGCCCTTTTGAACTGATCTTTATCTACCCTTTGTTAGGAAACCTGCCACAGTCTTCCTCACTACTTGGGCCTATCTCTCAGCTCTTACAACTTGATGAAATCTCCAGAAGTATGCTGACCTCACCTTACCCCAACTCGACCCAGGAGAAACAATATGGTCACTTAAAACCAGAGACAAAACTCTCTTAACGGCCCATCTGAGTTCCCCAAAAAGGTTCTCCCCATCATGGTACAGGCCATATACTGTCCTTCATACCACCACTATGGCAGCCAAAGGAACCGAGTTTCCCCAAACCTGATACCACATCTCAAAAATAAAATCTTACCCCACCCCAATAGTCTGATATAGCTCCATTTTAATAGGCCCAAGCTCCCTCAAAGTCCAGATAATCCCATAATAACTACGAACCATGATGACCCACCTTCTTCACCCTCTCTAGAGCCCCTGTCCAGCCAGGTCATTTCCTGCCCCAGCATCTCCGAAGAGCAGTCCTCAGATTCCTCTTTGAGGATTCCTCCAAGGATCCTTCCCTGATCACCCATGGGAAAATACCATAAGCCTTTTTCTACCCAAACACCCCTGTCCTCCCTCTCCCTCTTCTCTTCTTTCCTATTCTACCCAGTTTTAGCAGGCCCCTCTTTACCAATTTATGTAAACACTTCCCTTACCTTAACTCACTCCATGCTCAAAATGTCTAACCCCAACTTGTATCTAGTTGCCAGATCCATTTACATATTATCCCCCACTTCTTATTCAGCTATACCTGTCCCAACTTGGGTTTCTACATTTGCGTCCTTAACATACACTGTTTATAAAGGGAGAGCTTTCTCTTCTCGCTTAATCGCCAGATATAATTCATTCCCCAGTGCATATCAAATATAGGCCTTCTCCGGAAGTATATCCAAGCCTTAGAAACCTTAACTTCCAAAGGTTATGGAGAGGCCTATACGAAAGATAATCTGTCCTCCAGCCTAGGCTCCCCTCTGCCTTCAAAGAGTCCAGACCCAAGGGAGCCCAGTAGGAAATTTCAGCCCAACATTCTGTGATGTCACTCTCACCATCGCCTCTTCCCTTTCAGCCCTACGTGGAGCTATCCAAGGCTTCATCCAGCCAGGCTACTATTGCTCTCCCCCACTCTCACTGGGTCCCACACCCAAAACCCATACTCCCTTTTCATCAGGACAGGCCTTCTGACCTGTCTTTACTTCTGTGGATTAAAAGATGTGGGGAAACTCAGACCTCTTGCCCCTTTATCCTGATATACACTGACAACCTCACTTACCATCTAGATCAAACCAAGTTTCACCTCTTCTCGAGAAACAGTGTATTACCCCCCCCCCCCCCGCCCACCTATATAACCTATAATTGGCACAACCCTAGCAGGAACCCTTTCAATTTGAGTTACTAAAGGGAGCCTGTAAAATATGCTGAAACTCGAGAACTGCTCCTTTTCTTCAACTTTTCAACTTGCCTTAATGATACCAATGTATTCCTTCTTTGCAGAACCTCTACCTGTCGATGCCTCCCAGCAAACTGAACTAGCACCTACACTCTTATCCTGCTTTCCCCTGATATATCCCTCTTCCCAGGCATGGAACAGATTCCAGTCCCTCTTCACACCTTACTTAGAGCTAAACATGCCATCCAATCAATCCCTTTCCTAGTAGGACTAGCCATCAGCACAGGAGTTTCCATTGGGACTTCCAGGGTAGGGACTGCTACCCACCAGTTCTGACTAATGCCCACTGAACTGGCCAAAAGCCTTTGGGAAGTCTCTAAACAATTACAACTTATATAAGACCAGGTGGACTCCCTAGCAATAGTAGTTCTCCAAAACTGTAGAGGCTTAGATCTATTCACTGCTAGGGAAGGGGGGCTTTGCAATTTCTTACAAGAGGCATGTTGCAGACCAACAAGTCTGGTCTGGTCCAAGGGCATCACCCAGCTTTGAAAACAAGCTGCCCACCTGTGATCTAAAAATGGTTCGACAGCTAGTGGGGACACTGGATTCCTCTCCCCTTAGGCCTCCTTGCAGCAATCCTCCTGTTATTAATTGTTGCCCCCCCCCCCCCGTGTCATCCAATTCCTGTCCTCCCAATTCCTGCCCTCATTTATACAAGACAGGGTAAAACAGGTTTCACCACAATTGCAACCCAGTTCTTTCTATCCCCCAAACTCTCTCTCAATATACCCCAAACCCATGCAGACCTAACAATACCTGAATCATTCCAGTGAGGAGAGCTATTGCCCTATCCTGCCAGAAGCAGTTTCTGAAGACAGACCATCGCCCCCATCACCCCTTTTAACAAGAGCTGGGAATGTTGTGGAGCCTAATACAGCCACAGACAAATTCTTTTTCCATTCTCCTCCTCCACTCCTCCTAAGGAAAGACATAAAGGATCTGGCTGCCCCCAACCCCCAGAAGGATGGGCCAAGGACCCTAACATGACAGGCAATGTGTAGAATGTGCCCACACTGCATATGAAAGTGGTCTCTAATGGTCCCCCAGATGCCATGTTTGCCCTGCACAGATGGTTCACTCTCCCCTTTCAATAAAGCTAGCCTAAACATCTCTCCTGCTGCAGTTTTGTCTCTGGGTACAATTGTTTACAACTTTCAATCTATACTTAGGTGAATGGTCAATTCCTTGTTCAATTGTTGTCTGCCCCTTGGTTCATTACACTGTGTGAGACTGGTCCATTTTAATCTCATATTTTGCTAGTGTGATAGTGGGACTTTGCTCTGCTGAAATCACATTGTTCTGGGGTGAGTATTCTTATTAGCATCACTTAGGCTTTTTCCTTTGCTCAATGCAAATACCTGTGACCTGATATCCCTTCCTCAGAACAAAATCTTTATCTCTCTGACTTCACTAAGCACAATAAAAGAAAATACGTTAGCCTGACAGCCCTTTCCTAGCCCCACCCCTCCCAACTGATAGCAGGGCTAAGCAGGGCAATTTTCTGGCCCTCGTCTTCTGGTATGGGAGCTTTACAAAGCCCTGACTCATCTGGCTATCTCTAGGTCTCTCAAGCGTTTTCTGTGATTAGTGGGCCCACACTTTTATGTGGTGTGTTTTCCTTTCAGACATTCCTCCATGACACCTGTTAGGGCCTGGGAATTCTTTTGCTGACGTAGGTAATCTATTTGGATAAAATCTTCTCTAAGTCCCCAGGAGAAAATGACAGCTCTCCTAAACCTAATATCTCTATAGGAAGTCTCCCAGGGCTGACAACAGGGAAAGGGCTCTATGGATTCTCTCTCTCATCAGTCAGTCCCACAATCCTTTCATGAGGTCCTCAGATGGATACTGGTTTCTAAAGTGCTCCCTGGTGATGCTGCCTCCTTCCAAATGGTTCTCACCTCTATGAGACACTCCAGAATAAAAGAGGAGAGACCTCATGAATGGGACATCTAGAACTGACAATAGGGCCTAGACACTGTGGCACAACCTCTTTCATGTGACGGGAAAATACCAAAATTCACTCAAGGTCCTCCCTTGAACCCCTAAAGGGTGTGAGAAAATTTCCTCAGAAATCAGTGAGCACCACTTCCTGCTGTACCTGCCCAGAGAGTCCTGGGGCAGACAGGCCAAAGCTGAGTGGATAAGCCACTGTTCTGTGAAGGGGAATCCCTTCAGTTCTCACTCACAGGTCTTTTCTCAACTACTGCCAGATCTGAGGACTCTCATCCCAGGGCAGTAAGACCTTCACCTCAATCAGGTCCCCCAGGAGTATGTGTTGGGTAGGTTCAGGCTGACGGGCCATCAGAGGACCTGTCCGGATAGACCATGGGGCAGAGGTATTATCGCTGGGGATTCCTCTGTCCTAGGGCAGGTGTGGTCCTCAGTTTTATTTAGAACCTTACTTTGGATCTGGAAACACCTGCGAGTCCTCGGTCAGCTGACTTGAGTCTGTCAAGCACAAGTGGCGTTCCTCGTGGTCCACAGACATGAAAGAGGAAGTTAGTAGGCGTGACATCCACCTAGCCTTGCCTGGGGCCTCCCAGGGAGGACATCAGGGGCGGGCCTCTCTGTACTCGCTTTAGTATCATAGAGAAGGTTGCTGAAGGTCCTTCATCCCAGTGCTCTCATTGACTTAAGTATTTCTCTCTCTGCTGAGCCGAGGTTGAGCTCCTCACCTCAAGATCCTCACGTTTCTGAGAACCCTGCAGAAGTGCTGGCAGGATGGCTCAGCTGGAGAGCCCTGCCTTGAGTCTTTCAGTGCTCAGAGGAGACCCTGTCCATTCCCACGTGATCTCTTTTACTATGCAGTGTGGGGTTCCTCAGTCCTCCTTCATGGGGTTCCTAATCTTGCCTCCTTTCTCTTTGACTTAAGGCTTCCTGGGAAATGCCAAACTCTAAGTATATGTTACTAAATTACTCACTGCAAGCCTTGCAGAATTTGGCTTGGGTCTCTGCCCCAACCTTAACGAAAGATGGGAAACATGCCATACAAGACAGTCAGGGACCAGGACAGGTGGTTGAGCATCAGAGAAAAATACATTGATCTATTCTTTCTCTTCACCAGCCAGACTTAGCTTCTGTTTTTTTTTTTGTTTTTTTTTTTTTTTTTTTTTTTTCAGAGTCTCATGCTGCCACCCTGGGTAGAGTGCTATGGTGTCACAGCTTATGGCAATCTCCAACTCTCGGGCTTAAGAGATTTTCTTGCCTCAACCTCCCAAGTAGCTGGGACCACAGATGCCTACCACAACGCCCCGCTATTATTATTATTATTATTGGTTGTAGTTGTCATTGTTGTTTGGCAGGCCTGGGCTGGATTCGAACCCACCAGCTCCGGTGTATGTGGCTAGTACCCTAGCTACTGAGCTACAGGTGCCGAGCCCAGACTGAGCTTCTTATGCAACTTTCATTGTGCAAGTGTTTATTTCCTACAAGTTAGAGACTAATCAGAATGGTTTTGTGAGACGAATTCTTTGAGTTTATGTGACATTGCATATGCAAATGATCATATATTCACCAAATATTATTTTTTATTTCCTTCCTTTTTATTTTTATTTCTTTGATTTTTTTTTTTGTTGTTGTTATTGAAACAGAGTCTCACCCTATGCCCCTGAGCAGCGTGCAGTGGCGTCATACCTCACTGCAACCTCAGACTCGAACTCTGGGCATCCAGCCGCCTCAGCCTCCAGAAGCCCCTAGGATTACAGGGGCTTGCCATGGCGCCCAGCTGGGTTTTTCCATTTTTTTCATGAGTAGGGGTCTCACTCTCGCTCAGGCAAGTCTCCAACTCCTGAGCTCAAGCAATTCTCTCTCCTCAACCTTCCACAGTGATGGGATTACAGGCATGAGCCACCACGCCCAGCATATCAAATATTGTTTTTGTATTATTTATTCATCTCATTTATTTTTTCCACCCTATCTAATGTCTACCATTCCTGGGTTGAACAGGGAAGGTGATATACATTGGTTTCTTCCCGACTTTAACGGAAATTATTCTAACTTTTCAAATTCATTTATTTTCCTGATTTTCAGAAATGTAAATCTCCTTCTGACGTTACTCTCTTGTAACTTTTTCACATGAACTAGTCTTGACGTTTTCTGTAAAGGGTATTTCTCTACCCCTGGATATGATCAGATGAGTTTCTTCTCCAGTCTGTTTTATGATGCTCCCTGGTGGTCTAGCAATTAGGATTCTGCACTCTAGTTATATAAGCATTTTAACTGTTATATCTTACTTGAGTTCTTGTACACTGCCTAATTTTTTATTTATTTCACTGTGTAATTGAATATGCTATCCCTTTACTTAAGCTATTTGCTTAATTGTAAATAGCCTTGGCTCAATTGTTCTTTACTTTGAGTGCTTTTATATGCTTTTTCTATCAACAAATGTTAGCTTGTAGAAATACTTTGAGTAATTTCAGATCTTTTGAACTATTTGGAGCAGTTTTAATAAGATACCCATTGTTTCTTTCTTCTGAATGTATAGTGAAACTGGCCTTTAAACCTAACTGATCCTTGGACTTGTTGAGGATGGCTTGATCTTCCACTATGGTTCCAGTTTATGTAGTTCATTTTTTTTCTGTTTTTATGCACTTATTTAGTCATTTATATTTTGTTGAAAATTAGTCTATTTTGCTTGTATTTTCAAATTAGCAGGCATGATATTTATTAAGATAGTTTATTATTCAAAATCTGAAACTCATGCAGTAATACAAAGGATAGTCCAATGGACTCAATATACCTGACACTTCACATATCATCAATAGTTATGGATAGCAGTTTGTCCACATTAAAATTTTGTTCTTTGACAAAACCACTCCAGAGGTGATTCTGTGTATTTCTATGGGGTCTATTCAGCGCCTGTTGTGTCTCCCTTTTTGTCGATATTGGCAACCTCAAGGTTGAGAATCTTGACCTTTATCCATTGTGTATTAGAGGCGATGTAATGGTAATTCTCTCACTCCATCGTCCTTTCTCAGTTTATTACCTAAAATTCTACCATAGGTGGTAAGCTTTCCTTATTAGCCACTTGTTTATCCTGAAGTAATGGTACATAGTCATCTTATGTTGGAATCTCTTCTGCAACCATGTTTTGTACAATATTATTGAACATAATCATTTAATTTTGCTTATTTCTTTGTAAATTATTATTTATTATTTTATTTTATATTTTATTTTCTCTATACATGTACATGTGTTTATTTGTTTTGTTGTTGTTGTTGTTTTGTTTTTGAGACAGAGCCTGAAGCTGTCACCCTGGGTAGAACGCCCTGGCATTACAGCTCACAGCAACTTCCAACTCCTGGGCTTAAGCGATTCTCTTGCCTCAGCCTCCCAAGTAGCTATGACTACAGGTGCCCACTACAACACTCAGCTATTTTTTGGTTGTAGTTGTCACTGTTGTTTGGCAGACCCAGGCTGGATTTGAACCCACCAGCTCTGGTGTATGTGGCTGGTGCCTTAGCTGCTTGAGCCACAGGCGCCAAGCCAACATGTATTTATTTGGTTTCCATTTTTTGCCTTCACAAAATTAAAGAGACTTAAAATTTAATAACAACAACAATGTTTAAGATAAGGACTAGAAACAAAAACCTCGTAAAGAACGAACAAAAATAAATAAATTCGGAAAAGAAATCAGATGATTGCTGCAACGAAACATTGAGCAATAATAATAATAATGATGCAAAAAAAGTAACATTCACATTATCAGATAGACGTTGTCTATCATATAATGCTTTGACTTTGAGGTTCAGTATGGAGTCATCAGTTAACTTCATTTCTTTTTCAAAATCTCAAAAAATAAACAACTAATATTTATAAATAAAAATAGGAGATCATTTCAAAAAACAGTGTCAAATCTTATAGACAATAGAAAAAGAAGAAATACTTTAAAAATGTTCTACTTCATATGGATATACGTGATATTAAAATTGGAAAAACATATTATTATAAAGGGAAATTACAAACATATTTCACTTATAAATGAGGATGCAATATCATAAACAACATATTAACAAGTTGAATTAAAAATTATTGTTCAAATAATGTACTTTGGTCAAAATAAAATCCAATTTATGTGAGAATTAGTTACTATTATCTTTATTTATTAATTTTATGTATTTTTTTTCACGTAACTAGAGGAAGAAGGACAAAATTACTGACCACTGGAATACCTGTGGACTCTAATCTCCTACTGATGTTTCCTGTTGCTAAATCGATTTGCCATCCAAATTTGGGTGAGCCTAGGAATTTAGAGGTAAGCCCTGCATGGTAAAGAAAGAGCTAAGGAAGAGTAAAGAATGCATCTGAGCACAAATAGGTCCAGCACTGGCATATCATGTAACGAGATTAAATGGAAATTATTTAAAGCTGTTAGAAAAAAAAAGTTTATAAAAATAATCATCATTCATTCATAATAAAAAGATGTGTGTGTGTGTGTGTGTGTGTGTGTGTGTGTGTGTGTGTGCTTGTGTGTGTATTTTAGAGACAGGGTCTTGCTCTGTTGCTTAGGCTAAGTTCATTCACATGATTATAGCTTACTGCAGCCAGGACCCCTGGGTTCAAGCAATCCCCTTTCTTCAGTCCTCTTAGTAGTTGGGACTGCATACACACACCACCACACCCAGCTAATTTTGTAATTTTTTTTAATAGTCAGGATTTCACTGTTTCCCAGGCTGATCTCAAACTCCTGGTCTCAAGTGATACTCCCAATTTAGCCTCCTGAGTAACTGAGATTGTAGGCATTAACCATTGCACCCAGCAAAGATATTTTCTTGAAATAGATAAAGAGCATTTAGAAAAAAAAAAAAAAATAGAGTAAAAATCATACTTCACGTGAAAACACTGAAAAATTTTACATTAAAATCGGTAAGTAGGCAAAGATGCTAGCTGGTACTATTTCTATTCTTCATTTTAATGGTGATAAGGAAGCAATAGGAAACAAGTAATCAAAGAGATAGGAATTGGAAAATAAGAAACAATGCTATGATTATTTGACATGAATAGAATGTATATGAAAAGAATCTACTAAAGTAAAACTATCAGAGCAATAAACATGTTTTAAAAGTTTTCTGGGTATAAGATCATCAACATGCACTTTTTTCTGCAGCAGTGGACAGTATGAAGATGAAGTTAAAGAAACAATTTATAGGTGATCATGGTAAATAATTTATGCCTAAAAATAAACATATAGAAAAAGTATAAGAACTTTAAGGAAGAAATATAAACCTATTATTTAGACAAATCTCTGACGATCTAACCAATTAGAGAAACATCATATAATCTAAGACTTAGATAGAAGATTCAATATTATAAACATGTTAATTCTCCCTAAATTTAATCTACTTTAATCCCTCCTCCATGATAAAGTCACATAGGTTTTGTTTGTGAATGTCTATGTACATGTGCAAATTTGAAACTTGGCAAGCTGATTTTAAGATATAAATAAGCTTGCAAATGCCTAAGAATAGCCAATATACTTCTAAGAAATAAAAAATAAGATATGATATTAAGAGGGCTAGGTGTGGTGGCTCATGTCTGTAATCCCAGCGCTCTGGGAGGCTGAGGTGGGCAGATCACCTGAGTTTACAGGTTTGAGACCAGCCTGAGCTAGAGTGAGATCCCATCTGTAAAAATAGGTGCCTATAGTCCCAGCTACTCAGGAGCCTGAGGCAAGATAATCACTTTAACCCAAGCGTTTGAGGTTGCTGTGATCTACAACAGCCATAGCACTCTACCAGGGGCAACAAAGTGAGACTGTGTCTCAAAAAAAAAAAAAAAAGATATGATATTAAGGATTATTAAAACACTGTAGTCGCCTTGGCACCCGCAGTATAGCGGTTACAGCATCAGCCACATATACCCAGGGTGGTGGGTTTGAACCTGGCCTGGGCCAGCTAAACAGCAATGACAACTGCAACAAAAAAATAGCCAGGAGTTGTGGCAGGTGCCTTTAGTCCTGGCTGCTTGGGAGGCTGAGGCAAGAGAATCGTTTAAGCCCAAGAGTTGGAGGTTCCTGTGAGCTGTGATACCATGGCACTCTACCAAGGGCGACATAGTGTGAGTCTGTCTCAAAAAAACAAAACAAAACAAAACAAAACAAATAAACAAACAAAAAACACTGTAGTAAATAAAAGTTTGTAGGCAAAAGCAAATAGACCAAAGAAAGAAATTGAATGAAGTATTGCAAAACAGATCTACTGTACATCATCTCCTGATTTATTAAGAAAACACTACCCCAGAGAAATGGGGAAAAGAACAATGTTTTTGCTAACAAATCACAGTGGAACAATTTGATATTCATATCAAAAATGAAATGTGACTAGAATCCTCCTTCAGGCTTAACCCCCCAAATCAATACCAGGTGGGCTAGAAACTTACTTTTAAATTATTATTATTATTATTATTTTTTTTTTTTGAGACAGAGCCTCAAGCTGTCACCCTGGGTAGAGTGCTGTGGCATCATTGCTCACAGCAACCTCCAACTCCTGGGCTCAAGCAATTCTCCCGCCTCCGCCTCCCAAATAGCTGGGACCACAGGTACCTACCACAATGCCTGGCTATTTTTTGGTTGCAGCCATCATTGTTGTTTGGTGGGGCTGGGCTGGATTCAAACCCACCAGCCGAGGTGTATGTGGCTGGCACCTTAGCCGCTTGAGCCACAGGCACCCAGCCTACCTTTAAATTCTTTAGTCTGAAAATTTTCACACTTGCATAATAGAACGGAATACTACGTTAACAGAAAAAATAAGAAACTCATACCTAACTTTTTAAACTGGTTCATAACAATCAGTGTTCATTTATGCTATAATATCAAATTACTTAAAGATATTTTTTAAAAACTGTAGCAAATATCATACTTAATAGGGAAACACTGTGAGTTTTGCATTCCAATTGGGAAAAAGACAAAGACATGTGCTATCACGATTTCTAGTCAACATTTTAATAAAGTTTCTCTGTAGGGAAGTAAAGGGAAACAGAAGAAATCTAAGGAATTATACTCAGAAAATAAGAAACAAAGCCAGTATCATTAACAGAGAATTAGAATTTATGAGGAATTCTACTAATGATAAACTAAATGATAAATTCTATTAACAATAAATATGTTCATAAAGGTTGATGGGTATGAGATTAATATGCAAAACTATATTTTGTTTCTGGTGTAATAGTGCAGAATGAAATTACCATAACAAAATATTTGGTAACTCAAAATAAACATAATTTTAAAAGTATAGCAACTCAATGAAAAAAAAAATACCACTATTATTTTCATAAGTCAATGGAGACAATTAAACAGAAGAATATTTTGTTTGTAGATAGAAGTTTCAATATTGTGAACATATTAATTCTCTCCGCATTTGGTCTATAGGTGGCTGTAATTCTTCTCCTATAAATAAACCCCAAAGGTTTGTGTGTAAATATCTGTGTGTATGTTATGTGTGTGAGGCTTGACAACTGATTATAAAGTTTAAATTTACTTGAAAATAGGCAAGAATATCTCATAGCTTCTTGAAAAAAGAATAAGTATGCCTTACTCTATTAGATATTTGGAATTACTGAATGTACGTAGAAGTTAAGAGTTTATGATGTAAGTTGAGGCATTAAAAAAATCACCAGATCACAGAGATTGAAAGATTTATCAAAGGCCATAGCTGTTAGTGGACAGGCTGGGATGAGATGGCAGGTAATCTGATCAGGGGGTAGTAGATTCAGGGGGAATGAAGGATTTATTCCCCCAGCTGCCTGCAAGTGTCAAAGTGCCTAAGCTGAAAACAGCCTCCTTGTACTATGTTTAATTTTGTATTTTAATTTTGATTTAATGTTACAAAATGAATGTTATCACAAACTTTGTAAACATTCATGGTATAGGTAAATTGTTTCTGATAAAAATAATAGCTGATCTTAAGAGAAAATTTTAGAAAAACCATCCATCACCTTTCCCTTTAGAAATAACCACAACTAAAGTTTTGTTGCATAGCTCTCCAGTTTTACTTTGGATGTGTTTACAAATAAAATTGTGAAGTGTTTTCTAAAAAAAAAAAAAAAAAAAAAAAATCACCAGAGGCCAGGAGAGAAGCAGGAAACAGTTCACCTCTTACAGCCTCTGTTAGAGATACTGTTAACACCTTAATTTGGGACGTCTAGCCTCTAGAAATTGTGAGTGTGAATGAATACATTTCTGTTCCTTTTAGCCCCTGAATTTGTGATACTTTGGAATACAAAAATAAGGAATAAAGACAGGAATAGACAGTCCAAGGAAATTAATGTAACTGGGAAGGAAGTGATCATAAGCCTTAGGCTGTAGCCTGCCACTCCTTCCTGAGGTGTAGTGGGCAATAACAGGATCTAGAACCTGGGATCTCCTCTATCTGAGATAGGTTTACTTGCCATTTCACACTCGGGATCATCATATCAACAATTGCCTTTGCCCTTCTGCTGCTTTGAAGTTGACACCTCAAATCAAGGTTCCTACTTCTCAGGGACTACCCAAAGAGAAAATAAAGGGCTGCTTCAGACATCACCCCTGCCACATGGTACCCAGTGCTGACAGCTCTGTGGTACACTCTCTTGGGCTACTGGCATCCTCAGTTCTCACTGAAGGTCCTCACCTTGACTCTGTGTAGTGTTTGGGACTTCTTCCTTTGGTAACCAGTGGCTGCCTCTTCAGACCAAGGATCTCACCTCCTTTAGATCTGATATAAAAAAGTGAAAAGGAGCTTCACTTTGGCAGACCAGCCCAGGGTCTTCATGAGATGTCTATAGTGGTAAGGCCAGTCTCCCTGTTGTCACCTTTATTCCAAAGTGTGTAGTGCCTCAGTTCTCACTCAGGGTCTTTGCTTTGACTCCTAATAGGGACTCTCTCAACCTGAGGTTTATTTCCTCATATTAAGGCCTGAAGCCCCTGAGAAAGTCCTCCACCTGCCTAGACGGAAGTGAAGGTTGTCTTATATTGCCCACAGTCTCTCAAGACTCAGCAGCAGCAGGTAGGTCAAAGGCCTATAGGTCAACTGATGTTGAATACCAACATCAGTTCTCACTTAGGGTCCTCAGTTTGAGTTCTGGAAGAGTCTAAGATTCCTCCCTCTATTCATCTGAGGCTACACCTCTCAGTCTAAGGTCTTCATTTCTGTGTCCCCATAATAAATATTGAGGAATGCTTTTGCCTAACTCTGCCTAGGGCCTCATAGGACTCCCAGTAGGAAAGGTATTCTCCGGTAATCCCATGGATATGGTTTGATGGTGCTCTTCGTCTTAAAACATAAAGCATAATTTTAAATAAATTTTAAAAGTAAGAGAATATATGTAGTTAGATTATGAAATTATAGCATAAAGAAAAAATGCATTGGAAACATGGAAAATAGGTAATCATGAAAGAAGAAAAGAAGGAATAAATATCTGGATGACTGGAATAGATTGTTTTCCCTCTTGATTTTTTAAATATTATTCTCCATGTTTAAAAGCAAAAATTATAGCTTTTGTAATGTGATTCTCATTGTATATAGAGATAATTTATAAGATCACTAGATCATAAAGGGAGAGTGTAAAAGAACTTAACACATAGTAGACAGTCTACATTCTGTTAGAAGTGGTAAAATATTGATACTAGTAGATTGTGAGAAGTATGTATGTTGTAATACCTTGAGGAACCAGTAAACAACCTTCCAAGACATACACTCAAAAATTATTGATAAATTTAAAAAGTCCATTAACCCACAGAAAGGTAAGAAAGGGAAAACATGAAGAACAGGAGTGAAAATAAACAAAAATAAATAATTGGCAGTTGTAAATCCTAACATACCAACAATTCGGTTGAATGTAAATGTTCTAAATGCTCTAATTAAAGGAGACTGTCAGAATGAACATGACCTAAGTATACAACAAACTCACTTTAAACATAATGACATAGGCAACTTAAAAGTTAAATGATGGAAAATGATACGGTATGCAAATGCTAAAATGATAAGGCAAAATTCTTAAAAATGACCCTCCAAGCCTACTCTCATATGTTTATTGCATCAAATACAGATGCTGTGAAGAGACTTTGCAGAGAGAACTAAGATTACTTACAAACCGAAATTAAGATGATGAGCTTATCCTGACCTACATGCATGGGCCCAGTGAAATCACATAAGCCCATAAAAGCAGAAGAAGAAGGGAGAAATGTCAGTCAGAGACATTCAGTGGAATAGGAAAAACAGATGTAGCAAAAGGTCAAGTCAAAGTGATCAGGCCTGATTAGGATTTCTGGTGCCAGTGTTTATTTTGAAATGTTTTGTTCTGTCCACGTGCAAGGACAGAAGAGAGGGCTCTAAGAGCTTAAGGTGGCATGTGTCTGACAAGCAGCAAGGAAATGGAGATCTCACTCCTACAACCTGAAGATTTCATAATGACTTAATGACCCATTAAATGTTTATGAATTCACAGGAGGCTTTGACACATCAACAAGTTGCATATATATTCAACATACATAGGCAGTAAAAACCAACAGCTAGTAGAAGTATGGGAGGTGTGAGAGGAGAAGGGGTGTGTGTGCCACTCACTACTCTTCTCTCAGCAGAACTTCATCCCCGAGTCACCATCAGATGGAAAAGAGGCATCAAAGTTAGCATGGGCAGTGCTTCTTCTGTCCTCATGGCCATGGTCAGTTTCTTTGTGAGTTTTATGTCCCTGCTCAGGACAGTTCATGACCATTATTTCAGCTGCCTTTTAGCTTCACTTTCTTATAGGTGTCATGGGTGCCTGGCCACAGGAGATGTCATCTTACCATCTAAGTCTATCAGACAAAGTATATGCTAATCACTTTGAGAAGTCAGCAGTTTCACTGTAGGCTGAGTCACTTGTCAGAAGTGACTCCATTTTGAGACATTTAGGTGCAAAACATTATTACATGTCACAAGCTCATCCAGGTTGTTGGATGAATTTAGTTTCTCAGAACTTCCAGTAAGCAATGCAACCCTGTTGATACTTTAATTTTAGTCTGGGGAGATTTCTGTTGAACTTGTGACCTATAGAAACTGTAAGATAATAATTTTTGTTTGTTTTGAACTGATGAATTTGTGGTCATTTAGCACAGAAGAATTAGAAAACTAACGTGTTAATCCAAAGAGAACTGGATTGGATATATTAATATCATATAATCTAAATGTTCAGAACAAAGAAAATTGTTAGTGGCAAACAATTCTCCAGCTTCAAAGTCTGACATGAGTCTCATTGGGCAAAAATCAATGTGTTGACAAGGCTGCATTATTTACTATAAATTCTGGACTTGATGAACCAGAAAGATATTTTGTAATATTCATTGGAGATTCACCAAACAGCAGAGTTGAAAAATATGAGAAATAAATACTGATAGAATTGAAAGGAGAAATAGACAAATCCATAATTACGTTTGGCGTGTTTGACACTTTTCTCTCAACCAACAAATAATAGAACAACCAACTACAAAATCAGCAAGGATATAGAAGAACTGTCAACTCATCTAAATTAATTAACATTTATAGAGCATTCTAAACAATAGGAAAATGGACATTCTTTTCACGATTTCATGTGACATATACCAAGATACACACAAAGCATGCCCTAACAATCTGAAAAGAGTTACAACCATACAGAGTGTACTCTATGATCATAATGGAATAAATATTGACATTAATAATAGAAGGAGAAAAAGAAAACTCCGAATATTTTGAAACTAAAAAATACACTTCTAAATAGTCCCTGTGCTAAAGAAGAAGTCCCCAAATAAATGTTTAATACAAAGATACAGTAGAACCTCTTTAAGTTGACCACACAAGGGAATGTAACAAACTGGTCAACACATGGAGGTGGTAAACATAAGGAACTAGGCCTACTGTACTGATATGTAAGGACATGTGGTATGTGTCCAGTCTATGAAAATTAGGTAACTTACAGAGGTGGTCAATATAGGAAGGTGGTTGACTATGAAGTTTCTACTGTATATTGAACTGAACTAAAATAAAAATACAGCATTTCAAAATTTGTGGGGCACAGCTAAAACAGTTTTGATAGTTAAGTTTACAGCACTAAGAGTATACATTAGAAAAGAGGAAGAGTTTCAGGGCAACGCCTGTGGCTCAAAGGGGTAGGGCACTGGCCCCATATGTCGGAGGTGGTGGGTTCAAACCCAGCCTGAGCCAGAAACTACAAGAAAAAAAAAAAAAAAAAAAAGGAAGAGTTTCAAGTCCATAATCTAAACTCATAATGTAACAACCTGAAAAGGGACAAAAAATTGCAAACACCCTTAAATTTAACGTATACTTAATGATGAAAGACAAATAGACTTCTTAAAATTAGGAACAAGGCAAGGACATTCACTCTCATCACTGCTATTGTACATAGCAGTAGAATGTCCAGCCAGCACAATAAGTCAAGAAAGGAAATAAAAGGCATATATGAATAAAAAATACTATCCCTCTTTGAAGATATCATAATTGTCTAAATAAAGTATCTCAAGGAATCTACAAAACAACTCTTAGATCTAATAAGTGGGCATGAGACTGTTACAAGTTATACAATCAACATGCAAAAATCAGTTATATTTTGTAATAGATGCATAGGACAAAAATTACAAATTTAGTAAGATTGATAATAACTTCAAAAAACCCATGAAATATGTAGGTGTACATGTCATTAAACATATATAGGACTTGTATACCAAAAGTACAAAATAATAATGAAAGAAATAAAAGAATATCTCAATAAATGGAGAGATGTAACATGTTTACAGATTAAAAGAATAAAATTTCTATGAAAATATTAGTAGTATTTTATCCATGTAGGATTAATTGTGTCTTAAAATGTTTATGGAAAGGCAAAGGAACTAGAATATCTAAGTGAATATCTAAGATTAAATTGGAAGGAATCACTTTAATAGATTCTAAGACTTATTATTTAGCTATACCAATCAAGACTGAGATATTGGAAGGTTGATGGAAAGGTACATAAATAGAATAGACTATAGGAATACCCTCACATAGGTATGGACAACTGATTTTCAAGAAAATGCAAAAGCAATTTAATGGAAGAATAGATGTTACAATAAATGGTGCTGGAGCAAATGAACATCCATCAGAGAAGAAATTAATTTTGACCTAAACCTAATACCTTGTACAAAAATAAATTCAAATGGAACATAGATTTCCATGTAAAATTTAAAACTATAAAACTTTTAAAGGTAATTTGAGAGAAAACTTTGGGGACCTAGGGTTTGATGAAGAGTTCTTACACATTATACCAAAGCATAATCTATAAAAGAAAATATCAATAAATTAGAATTCATCAACATTTCAAAATATATCTGTGAATAATCCTCTTGAAAGAGTGAAAATGCAAGCCACTGACCATGAGAAAATATTTACAAATCACACATTTGATGAAGCATTCATATCTAGAAGATCTACAGAACTCTGAAATCCAACAGTTAAAAAAGCAATAATTTAATTAGTAAATGGGCAAGACATGAGAGGACATTTCACCAAAGAGGATATACAGAGAACAAATAAGCAAATAGAAAGAAGTTCAATTTCACTAAGAATTAAGGAAATGCAAATTAAAGATTATGATGAGATACTACTTTAAGCCTATCAGAACAACTAAAACAAAAAAAAGAACAGTAACAAAGCCAAACGTCATCAGTGATACAAAGAATCTGGACCACATATATGTGCTGGTGGGAATGCAAAATGTCACAGAATCTCTGGAAAATAGTTGGAAACTTAAAAAAAAACAACCGGAATATCTTACAATAGATGATTGTTTAAGCAAACCATGGGACATTCATACCATGGAGTAAAATAGGACAAGCTATTGATACTTGCAACAACTTGGAAGGATGTTAAGGCCATGCTGGTGAGTAAAAAAAAAACTCTCAAAAGTTGGACAGCACCTGTGGCTCAAGGAGCAGGATGCCAGCCCCATATACCGGGGGTGGTAGGTTCAAACCCAGCCCTGGCCAAAAGTGCAAAAAAAAAAAAATTCTGAAAATGTTAAAATTATAAATTTGAGATCAAATTAGTGGTTGATATACATTATTAGGCATAGTTGGGAAGACCAGGTAGGTATCACTATTAAGGGATAGTACAAAGAAATCATTCTGAATTTTGATTGCAGCAGTGGTTACCACAAATTTGCATATGGAATAAAATGGCGTAGATCTAAATGAATATATTTAACCAATTTCAGTATTCTGGTTTTTATATGGTATTGTAGATATAAGATGTTACTAATGGGATAAATTGGGTTAGAGGTTACATGAAAACTTCCTGCACTATTTTTGCATGTATATAGGATTATGTGATAAATACCAGCAAAATAAAACAAATTCATGTGAGATTTTAGATTACTCTGGGAATGTGTTACATTTGGTATGTGCATTTATAAAATAAATCATAAATTACTTTTTTGATAATTTTTCTTTGCATATTTCTAATTTTCCAAGACACTGATGATATCACTCATTACATAATGAATTTGACCAGCCAACCTCAGGTAATTTATAAAAATACGTTTCTTTCTTTTTTTCTTTTGAGACGGAGTCTCATTCTGTTGCC
The DNA here is from genome assembly GCA_963574355.1 of Loris lydekkerianus. Taxonomy (NCBI): domain Eukaryota; kingdom Metazoa; phylum Chordata; class Mammalia; order Primates; family Lorisidae; genus Loris; species Loris lydekkerianus. Next base: position 200 of record CAUYPK010039307.1, on the reverse strand, counting down.
CTGGGTAGAGTGCTATAGTGTCACAGCACACAGTAACCGCAGACTCTTTTTTTTTTAATTTTTTTTTTTTTATTATAGATAAAAATATGCACCATAGATGTGGCCCAACCCATCACCCTCCCTCCACCCAAACCTCCCCCCTCCCTTCCCCTTCCTTGGTCCTTTCCTCATAGTCTTGGTAACCTCAGACTCTTGAGCTC
>CAUYPK010039304.1:0-11108 GCA_963574355.1 Loris lydekkerianus | reverse complement strand
TTTCATAGTAGGGCTGAGTACATTGGATACTTTTTCCTCCATTCTTGAGATACTTTGCTAAGAAGAATATTTTCCAGCTCCATCCATGTAAACATGAAAGAGGTAAAGTCTCCATCTTTCTTTAAGGCTGCATAATATTCCATGGTGTACACATACCACAATTTATTAATCCATTTGTGGATCGATGGGCACTTGGGCTTTTTCCATGACTTATCAATTATGAATTGGACTGCAATAAACATTCTGATACAAATATCTTTGTTATAATGTGATTTTTGGTCTTCTGGAAATATACTTAGTAGAGGAATTATAAGATTAGCAGTTTATTATTATAATGATTAACTTTTCCCAATATTATTGCCCTTTGAATTTCATATTGGGTAAATTGCTTATTTATAACCTGTGCACATTTTTCATTTTTTTTGAAAGAAAGGAAAATACCTGTTTCCCTAAATTTCTATGCCTCAGATTGCCATTCGTATACATATATAAGTAATCTTTCAATTACTAAAGTTGTCATTACCCTTTTTCCTCCTGCTATGCTGATTGGAGACAAGGAATAGGATGGTGAGTGCTTTCTAAATGCTCATAAATAGGGATGTCTATAACTTCATCTGTGCTTTGTTTACAAAAAGGGAAAATGTATGGTTCCTTTACATAGGCAACATTAATTGAAGGAATGTTTTTATTAATACCACTAGTTCTTTTTTGGTGTTAAAATTATTTATGAAGGACTCTAAGGTCCGTTTTTCTGGTCATGAGTAGATAACCATATAGCTCAAGGGTAACATTTTTGGAGATCATACTAATTTCTATAGGTAATTGAGTTATATTTTTAAAGTAGATTGGCCAGTATGCTTTAAAGACTTAAAAACGCTAATATATTTTACGAAAAGGATTTATTTTAAGTAAGTTATTTGTTTAGTAGCTAACAATACATTTTTGTCCCAGTTTCAACTGTGTCTCAGCATCTTGTAATTCACAGGTCTTTTCTCTTTTAAATATAACTTTTTAAAAGAATAAATTGATTATCTTCTAAAAATCCTTCAGAACTCTGGGCTATTCATTTTTTAAAAGAGGGAACACTCAAAGTTAGTTCTTCCATGGTGACTCAATGAAGGTATCATATGAATAAGTAATACATATGTTGCCAAATTATGTAAAAGATTTTGATGAGAACTACTAAGGTTATGATTAAATATGAAAAATACTATAATATATCTTTAGAAACATATTATCCTGTAGCTTAAACTATTGAAAAAGGAAGGGTTTGTTTAATTCATAGTAACCTTTTTTTTTTTGGAGACAGTCTCACTATGTGCATGGCATCATAGCTCATAGCAACGTCAAGCTCACAGTTCATAGCAACCTCAAATTCTTGAGTTTAAGCAATTCTCTTGCCTCAGCTTCCTAAGTAGCTGGGACTACAGCCACCATAACACCTGGCTATTTTTGTTGTTGTTGTTATTGTTGTTGTTGTTTAGTAGGCCCAGGATGAATTCAAACATGCCAGCCCCAGTGTATGTGGCCAGTGCCCTAACCACTGAGCTATGGGCACTGAGCCAAATTCAGAGTTTCTTTTAGAAAGAGATTTTGTTGTACTTTCACTATGAGAGCCTTGATTTGTTTTCAAAATAAGGTCCCACATTGTAGTAAACTTGCAAGATATTGATAGTATAGTATGTACATTTTTAACTACAAGATTATGCATTTTTAAAATGTGTACTGTATATTTTTATTTCACTTTTGAAAATCTTCATTTGTATTGACTGTTGAAAATGTGTGTTTTATAAGTTGTGCTATTTCTTATAAAGAAATAAGGCCAGATAAGTTTTTTAAAATCTGAAATGGCACTATGTCTTGACTTCTTGAGTGACTGAGGAAAGATTATAATTGAGATTATATGTATAACAAAGTACTGTTCTAAGGAAAGATTATAATTGAGATTATATGTATAACAAAGTACTGTTCTACTAAATTATCATTTGGCTTTCTGTAAAAAAAGTTTATATATATGTAATAATGGGCAAAATTATTTCTATAGTTTATAAGATTCAGGAATGGAACTTTTCTGAAATAGAGTAAACTCTAAGATATATAAGAAACATTTTTGCCTTTCTTATAAAATATTTTTTGTTTGTAATTGCAAAAGCAACACTTGGTAGTTTACAAAATATTAAAAAGTATATAAAAAAATAAAAAAAGTATATAACATAAAAGTGATTATTCTGTCTTTATCTGTGCATCCCTTATAAGTAAGTAATGTTAACAATTAAGAATTTATCCAGCCAGATTTTGTTTTGTTTTATATATTTTTAAAAGGACACAAACCTATCTTCCTCATTTTTAAGTTCTATGCATATAGCTGGGTCACAATTTATTATTAGCTTAATGCTGAACAATTACTTTGTGTCTAATTATTTGGAAGGATTAATTTGAAAAATATACTGTTTGTATAATGACTTATAGATGGTGATAATTAACATTACTTATGTTTTGATACAGAGAAATATATCCAGCTCTTAGAGATAATCTGACAGCCTTCCAAAAATACCTGATAGAGAGTAACAAGGAAATGATACCCCTGAAAGTCTGGGAACTTCAAGGTATAGTATTTTGACCTACTTGTACAAAGCATTTTGATAACTGATCTCCGTTTTGCCAAGTAAGTTTTTATATAGGGTGATATAGATTGTTTTATAAATAATAATAATTACTAATGGTAGGAATAATATAATTTTTTTTTTTTTTTTTTTTTGAGACAGTCTTACTTTGTTACCCTGGGTAGAGTGCTATGGCATCACAGCTCACAGCAACTTCAAACTCTTGGGCTTAAGTGACTCTCTTGCCTCAGCCTCCCAAGTAGCTGGGACTATCGGCACCCGCCACAATGCCTGGCCATTTTTTTGTTGTAGTTATCATTGTTGTTTAGCAGGCCCTGGCCGGGTTTCAACTCACCAGCCCCAGTGTATGTGGCTGGTGCCCTAACCACTGAGCTACAGGCACCAAGCCTAAATAAGTTATATTTTTATATTTGTAAGGCTTAAAATCATTTGAAGTATAGTTATTTGGCTTTATGTAATCATTTAAAAATATACACCAATTTTTTTTCTAAGTTAGTCTCATGTGTTACATTATATTTCAAAGAATCTGTAATATTGATTATAAGTCCTGATTATTAGGTGTAACATTGATTAAAAATCTGACCATTAGATGGCAAGAAATCAGAACTAAATCTTAGTTTTCTAAAAATTTGGATCCTGTTAGACCATTGCATTTCTTGCTGATAAAGTTTTACTAGAAACATAAATTAGAAAACATGTAATTTTTACAAATTTAGAACAGCATCTACATTGACAATCTACAAGCTGATTTTTTTCATAGAAATTTTTTTTTTTATCATTTGGGATTCATTGAGGGTATAAAGACTTAGGTTATACTGATTGCGTTTGGTAGGTAAAGTCTTTCTTGTAATTGTGTCCCTCTTCCCAAAAGTGTGCCATACACCATGAGCCCCCGATCACCTCTCCCATCTCCCTCACTTCCCTACCCTGCATCTTGTATTAGACCATCTACTGCCTTCAGATTAGAATTGGGACACTTTTACACTGTTGGTGGGACTGCAAACTAATACAACCTTTTTAGAAGGAAGTATGGAGAATCCTCAGAGAACGCAAATTAGACCTCCCATTTGATTCTGCAATCCCATTACTATGGAAGCTGATATTTTGTGACCAATATTTATTTTGGATTGAACTGATTTTCCTTTGTTATTATTTGTAATGATTTAGATGGTCATAATGACATGTCATTTTTCTGCATAATCTATAACTTTTATCATATCTCTTATCAGCCTTTTTAATGTAACAGCTTTATTGAAGTAATTCACATAATATTTAATTTACCCATTTAAATTCTATACTAAAAGTACCATTCAATACTTTTTAGTATATTTTCAGAGTTCCAACTAGTACTACAGTTTTAGAGTATTTTCATCACCCCAAAAGAAACTAGCATACTCGTTAGCAGTCACTCCCCATTTTTCTCCAATTTCCCAGTTGTAGGCAACAACCAATCTACTTTAAAAAAAAAAAAAAAAAGTAATGACTGATCAGGAAACTCTTGATAGAATAACTTGCATATAACATACAACTAATATTTTACAGGTTATCTGGATTTTAATTTATAGATCCTTTCATATAAATGATCTTATTGGACCCTCACAGTAAGATTCTGAAGTAGATGTAATAAACACCCCCATTTTATAAATAAATGAAATTTAGTAGTTTGATCAACCACTTAACTATATAGTAAATAAGTAAAGTTTGGGGGTTCAAGTTATGTTTCTTATACTGTACCATATAGTGTCCAGGTGAACTCTATATATACTTAATAGTTTTGAAAATCACATTTTAAAATTATAGCAGAATGTATAGATTCAGTCTATTAAGGCTTTCTAACTTTTGCTATATTTTACCTACCTAATACAGATATTCTGTCAACTAAGCACTATATACTACGTGTATTAATACTTAATAGAAAATAATTCAAGAGAATGAGATGTTTAAGAATGTTGTATGATAAATTCACTATAAAGAATCTACTTCTTCGAACAGATAGAATCTATTTTTTTGGACCACTCTGTTATACAGCTTCCTGTTTATTGCCTATTTTGCCTCATCGAGACCTCATGCTGGGCACTGGTCTTTCTTTTGTTACACCACAGCCATTGTAGCTATTCTTCTGTTTGGCATAATGATAGCACTAGCTGAGGCAAAAGACTAAAGTCTGTTCTCAACAAAGGTACTAGGACAGTCTTTCTAAAATGAAAACCTAATTTTGTCCTTATGTAAAGTCAACCACAATTTTTTAGTTATAAAGCCCTATTCGAATGATGGTCTTAGTCAGTCTCCACAAGAAAACGTTGGCACACACAAACTAAGAAAGTTTAATAAAGGGACAATTTACAAAGACATAGGCACATTAAGAGAAACCAATTGATGCTCTAATTCCAGTGCTAGCAACTGGAAGAAAACCATTACCACCCCTAATCTTGAGGGAGCAAAAGGAGGGAGTGGTTTCCAAAAGCTAGAGAGCGCATGGAGAGGGCTGCCTGTCAGAAAAGTAGCCACCCCTAATGGTTGTCGACATGGCTCTCCCACTGTGACCTTTGGAAAAAGGGACCTGGGTAGTAATTATCCAGTCCTTACTTTTTTCTTGCTTGCTAATCTCACATCAGTGACTTGTGCTGGATGAATCTAACCAGAAGCTTGAGGGCAGGGAAACATATTGATGTAGTTCATACAGGTGAGCCTTTGGGGGCCCAGAGCAGGCTAGAGTAAAGGGGATCTGGAAGGCAAACAAAATATCTTGCTCAGTTCCCTTATCTGAATCCAAAGCAAACACTTCAGGAGAGACTTGAATGTAAGGAAGGGTTGATTACCTAGCTAGCCAAGTCATTTGCATCAATGCTTCTTGCTAAAGGACTGGTGTCATGTTCATCAGTTAAAATTATTAAATCCGGACATCTTAGGATGGTTTGTGAAGCCCTTCTCTAATCTTTTACTTCCTTCTCCAGGCTTATATACAATCACTTTCCTGTATGGATCCTCCTGTCAGTTTGATAAATTATGCTTTCTCTATAACTTCCCTAGGGTCACTTGCTCATTTGATTGTTTATTCATTTATACAACAGATATTTATTGAATACCTACTATGTTTGATTTTTCAAGATACAGTGATGAGAAAATATGATAAGTTCCATACCCTTTTGTAGCCTAAATGTTTGTAGGTAGACAGATAGTAAACAAGAGAAATAATGAGTTAAATTATTATGAATTTTGTTCATAATATGTGCTAGAAAGAAAATAAAGCGTACTGTGATATTAGTAGAGGATATCATGGGAGCAATATGAGGTAAGGGATCAGGGAAGACCTAAGGAGATTCATCCAGAATGGAAGCCTTCTCATCCCTCAAGGATTAACATATATACACACCTTCTTTGGGACAAATTCATTATGCATTAAGAGTAAGATCAAGCATCTCCTTTTTATGGAAATTTACTTAACTTTCTGTTAGGATTACATGTTCATGTGTCTGTGCTACCATAACATTTGTACATATGCTTGTTATTACAGCAACTATCTTGTATAGCAATATAGGTGGATTTTATTTGTTATATCTAAAAATATTTTGAGGTTCTAACATAATGTTTCCTACAAAGTAAGAACCTAATAAATGCTTGTTTATGCAAGAAGAAAGGAAAAATGGGGGAGGGGGATGTGACATCATTAATGTGAATTCAACTAGAAATGCTGGGCTGGTGAGTGTAAGTGAACCAATCTAGAACTCTTAGCCAGAGCAGGGAGGAATAACCATATTCAGCCAGGTAGAAAAGAGCCTCAGGGTACAAAGTTGTTAGGACAGTAAGGAGCAAACATAGTTTAGACAAGTCACAAAACAACAAACAGGACCCCAAGTGATGAGATAAAAAATACATAAATTGCCAGTAATTCCAATTGAGACCATTTTGATGTCCCTAGGAATTTTATTTTAAACAGACTCTCCTGCTAAAGTATAAACAAATAAATATTTATAAATTCATTGGTATTTATACCCTCACTGAATATTACTTCCCTCCCATAAATTGTCTGACTTTCTCTGAAATTCTTTCCCATGAAGGATTAGTTATTCTTGTGTTCCCTACAAACCTACTGTCTTGTTGAAATGACGTTTATAGTGAAGCTTGCTATCTGCTTCTTCCTTTCTCACACCTCTTTCATGACATTTTCATTCTATCTGTGATTTCTGTGCCATGCCATTCTCTACTGTTCCCCTCACCATCATTTTTCATTTCCTAGTTACTGTCTTCCATTCATCAGGGAACCTATAACTCCTACACCTCAAATCTGTCATCCTACCGTACTTCAGAATACATGTGTTCTCCAGCCATACAGATCATTAATCTTGGCTCCTTCCTAAAACTTTAGTCTGTATTTATTCAGCAACTCCTTTTCATGAGTATACTTGGTTTATAATCAATAAAAACTTTCACAGCTCTAAAATCTAAAACTCCAGTATTTCATCTTGAGAACAACACTTAGACTCTGGCTCAACCATTTCTTTACTCTGACTAATCTTTGTTTCATTCTATCAGTTCTTTCTGGTTTCATTCCTTGTCCTAATTCAGTTTATATTGCCCACATCCATAATTTTAGATGCCTTCTTTTCAATATCCTCAGTTCTCTATCTTAGATCCTTCTTTATGCCTCTATCTTAGCATTTTTTTTGTATTATAATTTTTCTTGTATTATAATTGTTTTGTTTCCTTCAAAATGTTTTCCAAGAGGCTCCTGCAGAAAATTGTAAGTGATAGGGTGTTTTTGAAGGCTTAAAGCAGAGTACACATAGTCAACTTTAGTTTTAATTGCCTCCCTGGTGTCTTTTTAAGATGTATTTGAATAGATTAGAAACAGGAAGTCTAGTTAGACATCATTGAAATAGTGTTATGAGAGATTAAACTATGACTGTGGTAGAAGGCAGAGAAAGGAAGGCTTGGATTGATAGGTATTAGAAGGTAAAAAGGTGTTCAAGATGACTGTACCATTTCAAGCCATTAGCCTCGGTAATATGCGTAAAATCTGTAAGTGGGTTTAGGGATTGAATATGGGGCCTAGAAATGAGACCAGTGTTTGAAAGATAATTTAAAGTAATTGTGAGATGTCCAGATTAGGATTTCCAGATTAGGTCCAGGGGTAAGGTGAATATACTGTCCTTAAGATGAAATGAAAGGATTTAAAGAGTTGAAAATCTTAGCATAAATATTTTTTAAAGGGTAGGGTACCAAGAATACAGAATGACAGAGTCTATGCCAGGAAGAGTGCCCGTTTGTTCATCCACATGTAGAAAGTAGAGCTTGTGAAGAAGAGATGGTGGAATGATGAGAAATGGAGAGCACATTGTAAAAGCTGAAGGAAATAGATCTTTAAAAAAGAGAAAATTATCAATACTCTTTATTTTCAGGAAGTGATCCTATTGCAAAAAGATCCTGTTAAGAACTGAAAAATGTTCATTGTGTTTGGCAATTAGGAGGTATTAGTGAGAACTGATAGTAGTTTCACTGCAGTATTGGGCTTGGAAACACTTGGGTAGATTGAGGACATTCTATTTGAAGTTAATTCAGCTAGTATGTGACAGAGCTTGAATTTGAAGCCTAGTCTGTTAGTATCTACCATTGCATGGAAAGCTACCTTAAGATTATCTTTTTATAGGCTTTGACTCTAGGTGGTTTCCTCATTTCACACTGAGAACATGAGAACCAAACTAGCTTTAAGTTAAACTGGCTATTTTACTAGTAATTGATAAACTAGATTCCACCTCTAGTCAAATGTTAGAGAAACAAAATGTTTCCCTATTTGATAATGGAAAAACTCAGCTTTAACATAAGCTGCCATGTGAGTTGTTTTGAGCCCAGGACATTGTGATGCATATGTAACTCAACACATCTCTTGACCTAATAAAACACCATGAACCCAAGGAATAAAAATTTCTAGTGTAGCAGTCAACATGTTAAATCTTTTTTAACTTGACAAAGTAATGAGACTAGGGTTATTGCTTCTGACATATTTGAAACTGACTACAATTAGCCACACACATTTTTCTTTATATAGAACTTTCATTTCAGACAAAATATTGCTAAGTATAGCAATACATTATTTTTATTTCAGCATAAAGGTAAAATGGTGTTGATAGAGAAAGTGAATGTTTCTATTTACAGAGTTAAACACTGAGTTTTTCTTAAAGTTCTTTTAGACTTCTTTTCAAACCTCTTTTCCTTTGTTATTTTTATAAAAGCTTTTGTTTAGTACAGAAAAATAGCTTTATGTCAGCATTTCTTTTTATATACCTCTCTTAAAATTATACTGTAATTTGTGAAAATAAAATAATAGGCATTAAATGATAATTACTTGTGCATAAAAACATAAAGCTTACCTTAATTGGATATAAGTGATAGCTTTCAATTTAAAGCTTTTTCAAAATGCTGACTATAACAGCATTAACCATGTTTATATTAAAATATGGAAAGAAAGATTGAGTCAATTATTTGAACTATATAGAAATGTCTACAAAGGTCTAACATTATTGTATATTGCCTAATGATATTTTTTCCTTCCAGATCTTAGTTTTCAAGCAGCTTCTCAAATACTGTCCACTCCAGTTTATGATGCCATTAAATTAATGAAAGACATTTCACAGAACTTTCCCATAAAAGCCAGGTATGTTAAAGTTTATCAGTTTCATTGTAACCAGAACTCTATTATAAAATTTTATGAAAATAGTTTATTTCATTTAACATGAAGATATCAGTTAATTCTAATACATGTGGTTTTTATAAATTCAGGGCCTCTCTTCATTGTAAAGTATTTTTTTAAGAGAACAAAATATTGGCTTGTGCATACATTTGTGTATGTACTACATGGTAGAACACTTTATTTTATTTTATTATTAAATCATAGCTGTGTACATTAATGCAATCATGGGGCACCATACACTGGTTTTATAGATCATTTGACATATTCTTATCACACTGGTTAACATAGCCTTCCTGGCATTTTCTTACTGTGTTAAGACATCTATATTCTACATTTACTAAGTTTCACATGTACCCTTGTAAGATGCACCATAGGTGTAATCCCACCAATCACCCTGCCTCCACCCCCCCTTCCTTCCCCACCCTCCATCCCATCCCTCCCTTTCCTTTCCCCCTTCCCCATATTCTTAAGTTATAACTGGCTTATAGGTTTATTTTTTTTTTTTTTTTTTTTTTTAAGAGCGTGGGGAAGGGGTGAGGAAAGAAGGCGGGGGATGAGGTGCGTGACAGGGTTGGGCCAATGGCATGGTACCACGTTGGCTGTATCTAGGTAGAGGCAGTTTCAGGCCGGGCCTTGCTGAGTCATTGCTACGTGGAAGTAGCTCGAAGGATCTACTTCTAGTCACGCTCAGGAAGTTGCACTAGGCCTCAGGCACATGGCAGGGCCCAACAATTCCCTCTTTTGTTTTTTGTATGGCGGATAAACATAGCCCCTGTCTTAGGATGCCTGCTCTTGCAGTTTCAGTCTTACCCATCATGGGGATACAAACATGAATGGTTTGGTCCCTGTCTTAGGTTGACTGAATGCAGAGTGATCTTACCAGGCTTATAGCTTTCATATGAAAGCCATAAATTAGTTTCATAGTAGGGCTGAGTACATTGGATACTTTTTCTTCCATTCTTGAGATACTTTACTAAGAAGAATATGTTCCAACTCCATCCATGTAAACATGAAAAAGGTGAATTCTCCATCTTTCTTTAAGGCTGGATAATATTCCATGGTGTACATATACCATAATTTATTAATCCATTCAATTCGTGGATTGATGGGCACTTGGGCTTTTTCCATGACTTAACAATTATGAATTGGGCTGCAATAAACATTCTTGTACAAATATCTTTGTTATAATGTGATTTTTGGTCTTCTGGGTATATACCTAAGTAGAGGAATTATAGGATTGAATAGCAGATCTGTTTTTAGATCTCTACGTGTTCTCCAAACATCTTTCCAAAAGGAATGTATCAATTTGCATTCACACCAGCAGTGTAGAAGTGTTCCCTTTTCTCCACGCCAACATCTCTGGTGTTGGGATATTGTTATATGAGTTAATCTTACTGGAGTTAGATGATATCTCAAAGTAGTTTTGATTTGTATTTTTCTGATGATTAAGAATGATGAGCATTTTTTCATGTGTCTGTAGGCCATGCGCCAGTCTTCTTCAGAGAAGTTTCTCTTCAAGTTCATTGCCCAGCCTGCGATGGGATCACTTGTTCTTTTCTTGCTTGTACATTTGAGTTCTCTGTGGATTCTAGTTATTAAACCTTTGTCGGAGACATAAACTGTAAATATCTTCTCCCATTCTGAGAGCCATCTGCTTGCCTTACTTACTGTGTTCTTGGCTGTGCAGAAGCTTTTTAGTTTGATCAGGTCCCAGTAGTGTATTTTTGAAGCTGCTGCAATTGCCCGGGGCTCCTCCTCATAAAATATTCGCCCAGACCGATTTTTTTCAAGGGTTT
>CAUYPK010039303.1:0-11232 GCA_963574355.1 Loris lydekkerianus | reverse complement strand
GTTGTGGTTGGGTGCATAAATATTAATAATTGAGAACTCATCATATTGAGTATTACCTTTAGCAAATATGAAGTGTCCATCCTTATCCTTAATTATTTTGGTTGGTTTAAAGCCTATTGCATCTGCGAACAGGATTGCAATGCCTGCTTTTTTCTGCTTTCCATTTGCCTGGAGTATGGATGACCATCCCTTCACCTTGAGTCTGTATTTGTCTTTTAATGTAAGATGCGATTCTTGGATGCAGCAGATATCCGGCTTGAGTTTTTGCATCCAGTCAGCCATCCTGTGCCTCTTTAGAGGACAATTTAAACCATTCACATTAATTGAGTATATTAATAAGCCTTTCGAGAGTCCGGTGGACATTTGTAATCCTTTTGCAACTGTGGAAGTTGGAATTTGATCAAAATTTTTTGGCTGGATTTACTTTTGTGGTGGAGGATTATGTTGGTCTTTATAGAGGATAGGTCTAAGAATGTCCTGGAGAGCTGGTTTAGCTGTGGCAAATTTCTTCAACATGTGAATGTCTTTGAAGTATTTAATTTCTCCGTCATAAATGAAGCTCAGTTTAGCTGGGTACAGGATCCTGGGTTGAAAGTTAAAAAATCTGATTTGTTTTTCCTCCAGCATTCTCTTGGTCTTCTGTGACATGATGAGCTGTTAAGTAGACAGAATTTAAAAAAAAAAAAAACCAGAGCCCAGGAGTTGGAGGTTGCTATGAGCTGTGATGCCATAGCACTGTACCCAGGGTGACCAAAAAAAAAAAAAAAAACAAAAAAAAACACCATGGAGCTATGAAACTATCCACAAATTCTACTTCAAACAGAAACACAGTTGTCAAAAGCTAATAACAGACAGGCAGACTCAACCCGCATAAACTGATACCAGTCAGGTGGGGGAAGTTAGAACTTAATCTAACGTAGGGGCCGTCAATTCAGCCCTCCTGGCTCACTAATGTTCTAATTGTGCTGGTCAATCTGGGAGGATTATTTGTTGAAAGTTATTTTATTCTTTAGCATTTTAAATATGTTCATTTAAAAAATAAAATATAAATATAAAAAGGGGAACAAAAATGTATTAATAAAAATAAAGGGATTTGTTCTGTAAAATTTGGACTCAGTCAAAAGGGCACACCTAGGGACCTAGAAGGCCTCATGTGGCCTTAATGCTTCTGCCATCTTAGGAGCATCACTGGTCACAAAGGCAGTTCATACAGGCTACAAGTATTCAGATGTTTCTGAGAACCAGACTGGGCGTGCCACAGAGCCTTTGCACAGACTTTCCCATCTCTTCTTCCCACACTTCACATGTTTTTATTCCCAACTAAAAGTAGCCTTCTTGGAGTGATCCTCCCTGTCCTCCCCCATCCACCCCTCCTCTCACTCCCCTCTGCAGCACCTGTGTGACCTCTTTCTTCATATCACACGTCACACGTGTCATTAGCCCCTGTTTCGTTTTCCTTTTTGTTACCAGTCTGCCAGCTTCAGGAGGCCACATGAGGCTCCTCTGCCTTACTCACCAACGTGCCTTGTAAAGTTCCAGACAGATAGCAGAAACTCAAAGAGTGTTTTGAAAATCTCAAAAATTTAAATTAATTTGGGGAAATTCTAGTTTCAGCAAAGCTCAGTAAGTTTCTTGCCTGCAAAAAAACCTTAGAGGCGTTAAGATACTAATATCAACCACGTGCCAACAGGAAGGAAAGAAATACGGTATACGGTGTTTCCCAATTTTCTTGGCAACAGAACATTTTTTTCATGACATCTTTCTTTTTTTTTTACATGGACCATTTTGTGTATCCCACATCCTAAGGAGCACTCTTCAAGAAGAGTGCTTCAAAGATTATCAGCATGTGGTGTGCCTGAGGGTGACGCTCCATATGTGGTCCCCAATTTTCCCAAGAAAGAAGGGCTGCCACCCTCCCGGACATAGTCAGCCACTGGTCAATGTTACCTCTCAAACACGTAGGTAGACATTGTGGAGAGCTGTCATGTCCTATTTTCCAACATGCAAAGAGCAGTTCTTTTTTTTTTTTTTAAGTTTTAGAAAAAAAAGGTGGGGGGAGATAAATACTTTCCCATTCTCTGAACTAATGTCAAATGACCTGGAAACGTTGCCTGTGGGAACTCAAGCCACAGAACAAAGTAACATTTCATCTTCCTCGTCTGACAGCTCAATTTCAGCAGCTACCAGGGAGGGTGGGCAAGCCCCGATAGGAGCCAATCTCAAATGTCACCGTTTACACTGCGATCCCTTTGATAACACTCTCTGTAGATGGCAGGCTTGAAATTAGTCTTCAGGCAAAGCAAAACCTGCATTAATATGGCCAGGATCCTTCTGCAGACTCTACCTATATAACCTCAAGAGGGAAATATGTTCTTTAACTAACACATCAGTGTGTTTGTACTTCTTCAGTGTAAATTGCAACTGTCTGGTTTAGGCATATATTATAATAGCAGAATATTAGAGGAGAGGGTCTTTCTAACAAACCTGTCCATACTTAGTCAAAAACTTCCCTATCTCTACCCTCAACACTGGCTTCCAGAGAGTTAGAATTCTGTAACGAGTTCCCGATTTACAGTAACTTTCAATTTTCCAAATTCTGTCCTATCTATCAAATTGAAACCGTGTACATTCATAGCTGGAAGGGCTAAACCCAGGCAAGAGAGGCTCCTACCTGACCCTGACATTTTAGAGAGCCTCACATGTCACAAATATTTAAGAATAAATTTATTAAAGAAAATACAAGCACTTCCATCTTCTGGGATTCAATTGTCCGACTGACTGAGCACCATCTGTGACCATAAACATGTGCTCTTAGGGACAGCACCATTCAAGTTCAGGGAGCTGCATCTCTTCACCCTGTCCTTGAGTCAAGAGGCATTCATGGCTGGGAGCAGTGGCTCACTCACACCTGTAATCCCAGCACTTTGGGAGGCTGAGGTGGGAGGATCACTTGAGCCCAGGAGTCCAAGACCAGGCTGAGCAACATAGCATGACCCTATCTATATAAATGTCTTAACACAATAACTAAGAAAATGCCAGGAAGGCTATGTTACCCAGTGTGATGAAAATATGTCAAATGGTATATAAAACCAGTATATGGTGCCCCATGATTGCATTAATGTACATAGCTATGACTTAATAATAACAATTTTAAAAGACCCTATCTCTACAAAAAAAGAATCTTTCGCTGGGCTTGGTGGTATACGCCTGTAGTCACAGCTACAGGGGAGGCTGAAGCAGGCAGCCTCACTTGAATCCAGGGAGTTTCAGGTTGCAGTGAGCTGTGATGACACCACTCCACTCTAGCCTGGGCCATAGACAAGCCAAGATCATGTCTTAAGGAAAAGAAAAAGGTTGTGGCTACTTCTGATTGCCCTTATGGTCCTCAGGTAATCCCACTGCCAGTGATACTGGAGACAATTGCTCAGAAGGTAGGAAGAATTTGAATAAGAAAAAAGACGAATTAATTTACTTGTAAAATCCATTATCCTACAATGCTGGGCATTCATTTCTTGCTTCTCTTTATGTTCAAATCTGTAATTCCTTAGATGTTTGTGAACAGATTATGTGGTGTCTGGGGACATGTTGCAATACTAATCAATTCATTGTTCTTAAGTTCTTAGACATGTAAGCATGGAACAGGACCCTGATTAACACTGGCCACCAGAGGACACTGAATGCTGAAATGATGCATAGTTTTATAAAAATACATAATGATATTTGACTAAAGTTGCTAAAAATAAATAAAATGGTCATCTTTATTAAAATGTTAATATAAATTTTGATATAATTTGTAATTTTACATATAATTTTAATAAATACTTTTGAATACTTTAAAAGAATACCTCTTTTAAAAATATAGGGTTATAATCCTAATTTATTTTTAAAACATATAAATTAAATTTTTATAAAAATATATGCCAATTTTAATCTTTGCATGTATTTAAATTCTAAGTTTTATTCTTTTGGGTCATTACTGTCAATAGAATAAGAAAATATTGATCTACACACAGAAGACCCAGACATATGTAATAATAATTTATTTGTTTGCTTATTTGCCTTTTTCTTTTTTTTTAAGCAGGCCTGGGCTGGGATCAAACCTACCACCCCTGGTGCACAGGGCCAGCTCTCTAAGCACTGAGCTATGGGCACCCAGCCAGGCAATAACAATTTAATTCAATCATGTTTGATATTTTGTTGACTTCTAGTTATATAAAAACTATATAGTAGGGTGGCACCTGTGGCTCAGTGAGTAGGGCGCCGACCCCATATACCAAGGGTGGTGGGTTCAAACCCGGCCCCGGCCAAACTGCAACAAAAAAATAGCCGGGCATTGTGGCGGGCGCCTGTGGTCCCAGCTACGGGGGAGGCTGAGGCAAGAGAATCACCTAAGCCCAGGAGCTAGAGGTTGCTGTGAGCTGTGATGGCACAGCACTCTACCAAGGGCAATAAAGTGAGATTCTGTCTCTACAAAAAAAAAAAAAAAAACTATATAGTAGTAAACATGCTTTTTCGATTTTGTGCGATAAGATTATCTATTACTATAGGACAACAGAACATTCTATTTAACAGTTATAGTTTAACGTACAGTTTTTAAATGTACATATATCTGATGTATGTATATTTTGTACATACACACTGCCTCTTGGACTCCTTCCCCAAGCTGTGGAGAACCTGAAGGTCAATATCAAGATGGGAAAGTGTTGACCTTCTCCATTTTCCTGGTTTACAAGGGGCTGTCACTGCTCTAAGGCCTGGGGGTATGTTTGTTCAGCAGCAGTATCCTTTTTATCGACTGTCATCAGAACAAAGGGCAGGCATTACACACCACTGGGTCATGGAATCCATCTGCTCAGAAGCATTCCAGAGGGAAGACTGGCAGAGGAGGGGGTTCCTCTGAGTCAGTTCCCAACACCATCTCACTGACCACCCTCCCTATGACAATAGTTAACATATCATACCCTGACTGCCCCTATCTGTGAATTTGCAAAACAGCTTGTGGGTAGAGATAAGAGCCAGGCTCCTGACCACTTTTCTGCCCCTGGCTATGAGGCTTTGAGAAAGTTACTAAACTTCCCTGATCTATAGCTTACTCATCTGAAAAATGGGCTAATAATACCCCACTTTGGGAGGCTGATGTGAAGATTAAACACAGCAAAATTTATAAAGTGTGTGGCTCAATGCCTGCCATTGAATAGCTCGATAAAAAAGAACAAGTATTATTGGGCAAAAAAGGCAGGCCCGTGTTAACCCCCGAGCAGGCAGCGTATGACAAAACCCTCAAGGAGGGGTGGACAAGAAACTCCTCTCAGCCCAGGGACAAGGAATCATCCTCACGGGCTTGGCACCCTCCAATAAGGGGACCTCAGAGGAGCCGCACTAAAGTGATTCCAGAAGTTTCCGTGCATTAAGCTCTGGCCATGTGTCAGTCTGAGCTAACCTGTGTTATCATATTTAAATTCCACCCTAACACTATGGGTTGTGTTCTTTATTACTCATATTCTTAGATAAGGAAACCAAAGCATAAGAAAGTTTAATGACTTACCCACAGCTAATAAAAACAGGAGCTGAGACCTGAACCTAGACCTCCAGGACCCTGAAACACAAACACTAAATCACGGTGCCAAACTGCTAGAGAATGCGGGTGCGCATTAGAGGATTGTAGTCCCGAGGCAGACTGGATTCAGAGGCTTTCTTCATCTGTTCCTAAATATCATCAGGAAGTTGGACCTTCCTCTGGCCACAATAGCACAACTGGGTTGTAACAAAAGGGACCTGTCTGAATTGCCTTCACCGTATGCCAGCACTACCGATGCCCACTGGCTGCATTCTGTCTTACAACCCAGTACCATCTGAGGCTGTGACAGGTGTGCACGAGCCCTGTATCCTAGCTGGGGTGAGCCAGCTCCCTCCAAGGAGGATGAAGCATGCAATAAGCAAGTGACTGCAGCACAGACAGCCCCTGGTAAGGGTGCAGCCTGGGAGGATGGGGAGACCAAGTGCTGTTGGGAGGAAGTCACCAGGTTAGAGATCCATAGAGATCTGCTTACCCCAAACCAAAAGCAAGTTCTCAAGACATGAGAGGGAAATTGCACCAAAAGTGGTAGGAGAAAGCCCTAAGCAAGTAAGAACCGTAGGGTAGGTATTTTAGGATCTGGGGTCGCTTCTCTACACAGTTCCTTGAGCTTTTAATGTGCAATTTGAGAGTCACAGGCCAGAAAGATACACATAGGTCTTTCTCACAGCTTTGACTTGCCTTGCTCTGTAGCTGGGGTTTCCAGGAATCTGTAGGTGATGGGCCACTGTCTTTAAAGATGAGCTGTTCACCCTAAAATTACGACAGCCCCATGCACTTGGTATAAGGGTGCCCTTTGAAAATAAAGGTGACAATTCTTCATAGAAATGAAAGCCTGAGTTATTACTGTCCTGCTGATTTGTTTCTTCTTATGTCCTTATTCAGAAAATAACACATCATTGATCAGAAAGGTGGGTTCTTGGACTCTCGGTTTAGTTAACAGCAGCAGAGCAAAGGACAGGGTCCACAGTTTGGTGCTCCAGAGATCTTACGGCTCAGTCCTACCCTACTCTGCCCCCAACCCGTGCTCCATTCAAAGGCTCTTCCTCTCTCGGCTCTGCAATAATACTTGCTTTGAAAATGTGAATTTGTTCTGACGTGACTGATATATTAGGGAACAACTTGAGTATAAGACATTTTGCATTTGCTTACGCATGATTTCATCTGCAAGACACACTAGGTGAACAGGTGAAGGCAGCATTCTGTGTTCTGTGACCAAGTGAGCTGAGATGCTTAGAAATATGCAAAGTACACTCACGTGTACCCAGGGTCACACACACAGGCAAACATCTGCCAGCAGCTTCAGGTCACCGTGCAACGTGCAATGTGGCCAAACCCATCCACACCAGGAGTTACAAGCTTCCCTCTGATTTCAGATAACACTGCTTATGCAACTCACACCCACTTCCACACCAAACTACAGGTCTTTCTCAAAGTAAAGAGTGGTTTATTGTTCTATGTATGCATTTCTTAACCATTTAACTATGTTAGCGTTTTATATTAGGTTTCTACCTTTTTTTTTTTTTTCACATCTCACTGATAGCGCTTTAGAATGTTGTGATTCAACCCCATTTTTCCCATCTGGTTTTACTAAGCAGGTGCTGCATGGCACAAATTAAAGCAGAACTGACTCGTCTTCCCCTTAATCTCACTGCCTCCCTGGATGTCTTGTTGGCTAACTCATTTCCTCAATTATTCACAGCAAATAAATACAACTCTGATACACTAAATACTTTCTGATCAACATCTCCCAACAGACTGGTTATTGGGGGGTCCCAGAGCTTGAGGAAGCAAACCCAGTTACCAGCAGGGAACCCAGAAAAGAAAAAAGCAGAATTCATCCAAGAATGACCAAGTTCAGAGAGTGGAATGAGGTAGAGGTGCTGGCAGGCTGGAAAGAAGCAGCTCAGGCTCTCTAACACATCAACTGCATTTTAGGTCCTTCTCAACTATTTTACTGTTTGCGTACGGCTGACTCAGGGACACCAGTGTGCAGGCAAGAGAGAAAGAAAATGCCATGAGCTGCTCCTCAGTAAGTCTGTGAATGCTGGGTCCCTGCAGATACGTGACTAATTTTCACTATTTTTCATAGAGATGGTGTCTCACTATGTTGTTCAAGTTGGTCTTGAACTCATGGCCTCAAGAAAACTTCCCACCTTAGCCTCCCAAAGTGCTTGGATTACAGGTGTGAGCCACCATGCAGAAGGAGGTCCCTTTGGAGGATAAGATCTACCTGCAATTGCTTTGTGACCAACATAAATTGCCAGGGCTATTTCAGTATTGCTATTCAGTAAAACCACCCTCTGTTTACTATTGACAAAGGATAATTTGGAGAAACAGCAAAGAGAAGGTGTAGGACATGGAAGACATATCTTCCCAGCAGAATCATCACCCTTTTGACACTTAAGCAGTGGAGCGCTGAGACTAGAAAACGCACTTGCAGTGCCGGCTGACTCCCAAGGCGGGGCTGATCCAAAGGACTGCTTTACTGAGCTTAAGATGCACCCGGCCCTCAGGGAATCATCAGCCTAGACAAAGGAAGGCAGGAGGGTACAACTGACAGCGAACCAAGCAACAAATACAAACCTGCAGCAGCAAAGACAGGGCCTGAGGCACAGGTTCTATGAACTCAAAACAGCTTCTCTTCTGCAGGGGAATTTAGCTGGGACAGAAACAAATTCTGCAAAGTTGTCCTGTTCTGTCAGTAACATCAATCAGGGGCGAGGCTGGAACTCAGTGGACAGCCCCAGCCTCCACTATACACCCGAGGTTGTCAGGTTTCACTTCCCTCTGCCGGATAGCGGCAGAGAGCAGCAGCCTAGCTGAGGAGACATAGGTCTCCTTGTGTCAGGCAGGTGCAACACTCTGGAGTATCTGCTCATTGGAGGCAACTGGGTCACAGCTCTGTGGGGTTTCAGTGCCTGGGTGTGACAGAGCTATAAGGTGGGGAAGGTGGCATCAACCTTCCCAGACTAATCTATTTGCTGGGTGGCTCCTCCTGACCTCATGAAGCACTGGAGCAAGTCATATTTGAGTTGTTAGCAGACGCCTGTGATCTAGTTCCAGAGACCTTTTAAACTCTCCCACCTGAGACAGTTGCTGACTGAGGCAATTGACTTGGACCTTTTGAACTGAGTGAATTACCGAGGATTATCCAAGTGGTGCTCTGGGTGTGTGGATATAGGAAGGGTGATTTTTTTTTTTTCCAATTGTTGCCTGTGGGGGGCAGAAAGACTTAATTGCTGGTATTTCTCCACAGCTGAGACTTCAACCAAGAGTAACTGTTTCACTAAGGTCAGACAGAGACCAGCTGAAAACTAGACAGAGCCTCTTAGCCCCACCACATCAAGCAGGTTCCCAGTTTCTCAGGCCATAGCACTGTATGGGTCCTCAGCAAAGCTCCAGGGAAAAATGTGCAGAAAGCAGTCCCAGCTTTTGGGCAAAGGGCTGGTTAATCAGTATTCCTGGAGCCACGAACCTAACATTTCCTTATCCACTCATCTAGTCAAACTGTAAAATAATCATGGGGAGGAATCAGTGGAAAAATTCTGGTAACATGAATAACCAGAGTAGATCAACTCTCCCAAGGAAGGATATGGCAGATGTAATTGAATCCCTATAAGATTAATAGAATGGAGAAAAAGTTGGAATCAGAAATTCTAGGAGCTATTCAAAAGTTGGAATTAAAAATTTGAGGAGCAATTCAAAAGTTGTCCCAAGAATTCAACAAATGTAAAGACAAAATCACCAAAGGTTTTCAAACATTGAAGCAAGAATTTGCAGCCCTCAAAGGTCTGAAAAATACAGTAGAATCCCTTAGTAACAGAGTGGAGCAAGCAGAAGAAAGGATTTCTGACATTGAAGACAAAGCTTTTGAACAGTCCCAAACTCTCAAAGAGGAAGAAAAACAGAGAGCAAAAACAGATCATTCTCTCAGAGAGCTCTGGGATAATTCAAAGAAGGTTAAATTCACCTCATTGGAATTCCTGAAAGCAATGAAGTGGCTTCACAAGGCACAGAGGCTCTTTTTCATGAAATTATGAAAGAGAATTTTCCAGATGTGACAAGAGATTGTGAAATTCAGCTGGCAGTCAGTTTCAGAACCCCAGCACAACTCAAAGCAAATAAGACATCCCCCAGGAACTTTATAATTAACTTCACTGAAGTTAATATGAAGGAGAAAATTCTAAAAGCAGCCAGACCTAAGAAAACCATAACCTACAAAGGGAAGAATATTAGAATGACTGCAGACCTCTCTGCTGAAATTTTTCAAGCCAGAAGAGGGTGGTCATCAACTTTTAATCTCCTAAAACAAAATAACTTTCAACCCCAGAAACTGTATCCAGCTAAACTGAGTTTCATTTGTGATGGAGAATTTAAATACTTTAATGACATTAACATGTTGAAGAAATTTGCCATAACCAAACCAGCTCTTCTGAATATTCTCAGACCTATCCTCCATAATGACCAGCCCAATCCTATACTACAATAGTAAACTCACTTAGAAACTTTTGATCAAATTTCAACTTCCACATTGGTGAAAGGATTAAAAATGTCCATTGGACTTTTGAAAAACTCGATACCCAAAATTTTACCAGACTTATCAACATTCTCCATTAATGTGAATGGCTTAAACTGTCCTCTAAAGAGGCAAAGGTTGGCTGACTGGATACAAAAACTCAGGCCAGCTAGTTGCTGTATACAAGAATCTCATCTTACCTTAAAAAATAAATATAGACATAGGGTGAAATGATGGTCATCCATATTTCAGGCAAATGGAAAACAGAAAAAATCAGGTGTTGCAGTTCTATTTGCAGATACAATAGGCTTTAAACCAACAAAAGTAAGGAATTATAAGAATGGTCACTTAATATTTGTTAAGAATAATATTCAATATGATGAGATTTCAATTATTATTTATGCACCAAATCAGAATGCACGTCAATTTATAATAGAAACTCTAACAGACATGACCTACTTGATTTGCTACAGCTCCATCATAGTTGAAGAATTTAACGCTCCTTTGGCAGTGTTAGATAGATCCTCCAATAAGAAGCTGGGGAAATAAATTTTAGATTTAAACCTAACCATCCAACATTTGGATTTAACAGACATCTATAGAACATTTCATCCCAACAAAACTGAATACACGCACTACTCATCAGCCCATGGAACATACTCGAAAATCTATCACATCTTACGTCACAAGTCCAGCCTCAGTAAATTTAAAGGAATAGTAATTATTCCTTGCATCTTCTTGGATCACCATGGAATAAAAGTTGAACTCAGTAACAACAGGAATCTGCATACTCATACAAAAACAGAGATGTTAAATAATCTTATGCTGAATGATAGCTGGGTCAGAGATGAGATTAAAATGAAAATTTCCTAATTTTTGGAACAAAATGACAATGAAGACATGAATTATCAGAACCTCTGGGATACCGCAAAGGCAGTCCTAAGAGAGAAATTATAGCACTGCAAGACTGCCTCAAGAGAATGGAAAGAGAGGAAGTTAACAACTTAATGTGACATCTTAAGCAACTGGAGAAGGAAGAACATTCTAACCCTCAAACCCAGTAGAAAAAAAGAAATAACCAAAATTAGAGCAGAATTAAATGAAATTGAAAACAAAAGAATTATACAACAGATCAATA
>CAUYPK010039300.1:0-38702 GCA_963574355.1 Loris lydekkerianus | reverse complement strand
AAGGTAGGGTGAAAAACAATGTAGGCCCGTCCACAGGGGATTTTCTAGAATTTCTTTTCTTCTCTTTTCTAGATCTTCTTGGAGTGTTTTGATCTTGTTTTGCACGATCTCAGATCTGTTGGCATAAAAGTAGCACTTCTTGCTTAAAAACACAAGGACTGAACCTTCTGATTTTACCAAACTTAATAGTTTGTCTAAGGCTATACAGCTAGTTGAAAAGAGACCCTAATAAAATATACGAAGGCTTCAGTCTAATAATATAAATCAATTAATAGGTACCAGAGATGGGTGTATTGCACCTTTGTGGCTTTAAGGTTATTAAAAGTTATGCGAAATTTATTTCATTTAAAATAAACCTTACTATCAGGTTAATAGATTATGTATATATTTTGCTGTGACTATGTAAATATTGATGTATTGAAACAATAGACTAAGGAAAGTTATGGCTGCAATTCCCCAAGCAACATACCGGAGGAGTTACCAGGACACACAAAGGTTGAGTCTCTAGATGGCGGAGTGCAGCGGTTCTCAACCTGTGGGTCTGGGTCGCGACCCCTTTGTAACAATGAAAATACATCCTGCATATCAGATATTTACATTAAGATTCATAACAGTAACAAAATTACAGTTGTGAAGTAGCAACAAAAATAACTTTAGGGTTGAGGGGTCACCACAACACGAGGAACTGTATTAAAGGGTCACAGCATTAGGAGGCATTAGGAAGGTTGAGAACCACTGGCCTAGGGCGTAGGGTCTAGGAGGAGTGAAGAACTTCTAGACCTGAGACCACAGGAAGACAGGTAAACAATACCTATCACTTTTGCTAACTTAGCTAGCCCACACGGAAAACCAGTATGAACCAATATGCTCTCTAAATGTGTACCATACTGCAGTGACAGGTTACAAGGACTGGCTGTGGAGTCAGAACCACTTGGGTATTACCTCTCACTCTTCTTTACAAGCTGTATGACTGGGCAAGTTAATTAGCTTTTCCAAACATTATCTTATTTGTAAAATCAAGATAGTTATATGTAAATCATAGGATTGTTTTATTTTATTTATTATTGTTTATTTTTTGAGACAGAGTCTGATTCTGCCGCCCTGGTAGAATTCTGTGGCATCATAGCTCACAGCAACCTGAAACTCTTGGGTTAAGTGATCCTCTTACCTCAGCCTACCAAATAGAGGGGCTCTTTACAACACCTGGATACTTTTTCTGTTTTTAGTAGAGATGGGGTCTTGCCCTAGCTCGGGCTGGTTTTGAACTCCTGAATACCCTTCTCAATCTCCCAGATTCCTAGGATTACAGGCTTGAGCCACTGCACCTGGCCCAGATTGTGTTTAATATTAAATTGCAGCGGTGCCTGTGGCTCAAAGGAGTAGGGCGCTGGCCCCACATGCCAGAGGTGGCAGGTTCGAACCCAGTCCCAGCCAAAAACCGCAAAAGGGGAAAAAAAAATTGAAGTTAAAAACTTAGTGGAGTATTTTACTACCTTTTATATAGTAAGTGATCAATAAAAAAATAGCCAGTAGGGCAGCACCTATGGCTCGAAGGAGTAGGGTGCTGGCCCCATATACTGGAGGTGGTAGGTTCAAACCCGGGCACGGCCAAAAACTGCAAAAAAAAAAAAAAAAAAAGCTATTAATAACAATAGTTGCATTCATAATTGTGCTATTTAACCAATATTCTAGAGAAGAAGACTCCGTATAACATTAATCATACTAATTATAATTTGCCTTACACTGTAGCCATATGAATAGTTTTATCCTCTCTGGACTATAAGCTCTTTGAAGGGAAAATAACCCAAAATTGCATAACAGACAGGAAAACTGAAGAGTTCAGAGAGCTGAAAGCTATAGATTCCAACTATCAGGACCCCAAAATCATAAAACTTGAATAATTTCAACTGATAATGGCTAATTCTGACATATTTAAGGCATAAAAGCTAATTACTCCCTTGATTATCAAATCATTGTGATTTGATATTTATCAAACTATTTACTAAGATATTTAAGGCCTTTGAATGTGAGTCCCATGTACCTTTTTAGTCTCATCTTAATCATGAAGAATGTATTTCGATCCTACTAATCTTTTCACTAGTCCCTGAAGAGACTCTTGTGTTTATTCTTTCATGCTGTATTTATCTTCTTCTCTGCCTTGAAAAATCCGACTTAATAGTCAACACTCAACTGGGAAGCTTTCCCCAGCCACATCAATAAAATGGGAATATTAACCATGGCTGCCATTTACCAAGCTCTTATCTGTGCCAGACATCACGTGCCAATCACAACATGTTCCGCGATGCCCCCTGTTAACAACATTTGCCTTGTTGATTGTATAGCATACAATTCTCTTTCTACCCATCATCCTCCCAACTACCACTGTGACCATGTTCAGTCACTTTTCCTGTCCCAGGGCAGGTATCACTGTAGGTTGTCAAATCACTGTCTGCTGAAAATCTTGTTCTTAACATGGTTAGATTTGTTTTAATAAGTATTTATGGAATGAGACTATTGTACAGAAGATTGAAGTATCAGACTGGAGATTGAGCTCATGACGCCAAATTTCCTTCCAACTGTAAGATTTTATGATCTGGCTACCCACATGTTTAAATAGAACCCCACATGTTGGAAGTTGGGAATAGAAAGCGAAGTCACTGGAGATCTCATACACGTTTGAGCTCCTTATCCAACAAAAGGCCAGGCGTGGATTCACGTGCAGTCCCACATCTGGAGCTATTCTTTCCCCCTGCCTCCGCAGAATCCCTGTGGCTTTTCAGCAGACCGTGCATGAGGGTATCTATAAATAATCACCCAAATGTAATGCCACCCAGGCTGCCGGGTTAAATATAGACATTGGATTAGCTCCAGGGAGGAGGGGACAAGTGGTTCCCAACTCAAAGAAATTGTTATAAATTCCATTTGCTGCATGAATATGTACAGTGGCTGTTTCCTTCCATACGGGCACCAAAATAGCAATTAACTCAAGGCTAATGTTATAGCTGCTACTGTCTCTCCTCCTTAATGTCTCCCCATCTGGATCTCAACACAGATGCTAATGTGTCTAAATGTGTGTGTCCATTGACAGCTCTCCTCACACCTGTTCTAAGTTTACCTGCCCACTCCTTCTGCCTCTGCTTCCTTTTGACAGGAGGAGGTGTTGTGTGAGTTACACACACCTGTTCCTTCACTTTTACGTCTGTAACTCAGTAAAATAGAGGAAAGGACTCACCTTTGACTTCAATCACAACTGAGTTGCTTCCCTACTTTGCAACTTGCTAACTGAATGGTCTCAGGAAAGTTACAGAATCTTTTTGAGCCTCATCTGTTTTTATATTTATAAAATAGAGGTAATACTATTTATCTGATATTGCACTAGGAAGATTTAACAAGACACTGTATGTAAATTTTCTGTCCCACCAGTAGTCACTAGGTAAAATAACTCATCTTCTTACCCTATATCCCCATTTAATAGATCTCTGGAGATAAAACGGCCATTATTGATTATCTAGGCCATTTCTTTTATTTAATAGATGGGGAATTGGGGCAGGAGTACGGAGGTGAATGATGTGTTTCAGACGTGTCAGATGAAGTTAAGGTTTGGCCTAGGACCAGCTTATCGATATGTACTGCCTTCAGAACCAAGGTTCTTCCTAACATCTTTCATTCATTCATACTAGGTATGCATGTTTTGAATGTTTGTTGAGCATCTATCTAGTGAAGAGTTGGAAATGGACAAGCAAATATCCCCACCACTATCACCAGCAATGTGGTCCCATGTTGGAACAGCTCAGAGCTAATAATATTAGCTACATTTTTGACTTCTCTTCATACTCCACTAAGTTCCAGGAACTGTTTAAACATTTTATGTACTTAATTTATGTAATCCTCTCCAAACCACATGAAGTATGGTTACTATTATCTTCCCAATTTTCCTATGAACAAATTAAGGAACAGAGTGGTTAATGATTTGTATAGGTTTACACAGCTAGTGAGTGGTGGTGGCAGAATTTGACTCCATGCAGTGCTTTCCCAAGGTCATACTTTTAACCACTAAATGAAACCCTCTCTTAATGCAGAAATATCATAGCATGGAAATCCAGGGAAGTACAGGGGCTGTAGGAATTCAACACAGGGCCACCCTAGCTATCAAGTGGGAGTCAGGGAAGGCTTCCCACGGAAGCTGATGTTAAGAATGATATTGCGTATATGATATTTTAGATAATATGTGACATCATTAACTCCAGAGGTGAAAGTTTGGTAGAATGACATGGCATCAGGCCTAAGATTCCAAGCAAATCACAGAAATAAAAGAAATTTGGGGGGTACCTTATAATTTTTAAAGTGTTTTCACATATTATTTATTATCTTATTATTATTGTATTTTGCCAGAGCTGTACAGCACCACTTTTGTGGTGAGAGCAGGACATGAGTTAGAATTCCAATTTTACAAATAAGGAAACCTTGGTTCATAGAGAGAGAGAGAGAGAGAGATTTCCATCAAAGATGGTAAGATGTATACCATGGAATACTATGCAGCCTTAAAGAAAGATGGAGACTTTACCTCTTTCATGTTTACATGGATGGAGCTGGAACATATTCTCCTTAGCAAAGTATCCCAGGAATGGAAGAAAAAGTATCCAATGTACTCAGCCGTACTATCAAGCTAAACTATAGCTTTCACATGAAGGCTATAACCCAACTATACCTCAAGACTATGAGGAAAGGACCAAGGAAGGGGAAGGGAGGGGGGAGGTTTGGGTGGAGGGAGGGTGATGGGTTAAGCCACATCTATGGTGCATATTTTTATCTATAATAAAATAAAATAAAATAAAATAAAATAAAATAAAATTTAAAAAAAAAATTCCTCTAGGTAATTTTCACGTGGGTAGGTTTAGTAACAAAGAATAGAAACTATCTAGATTTAAAGAAGAGAAAGATGAGGTGAAGGGACTTGAGCTTGCTTTTCTTAGTCTGGATAAGAAAATCACATTCCTTAGAAAATAAGGAAACAAAACAAGAAGCAGAAAAAATAAAACAAAATTCAGTCCTATTAAAGTTCATAGGATAAATCATTTAAAATATACCAGGCATTTACAAGGTACCAAAAATTTGCTTGACCAAACTTTCCTACTAGATAGTTGATTGTGAGGATACAAACTTACAGTCAATTCTTGCTTATCTTTATAAATGACTGCAGACAATATTGCAGAAAATCTTATATTGAAGGCAATTAGAAATTATTTCTATTTGCCTTTGAAGACGTTTTTATGCTTATGTAACCAACATATAGAACACACAGGACCCATGCGTTTTGAAAGTAAGGCAAATTTATTTTTGTTTCCCTTTGCTCCCTTTAAGTTTCATAGGTAGAGCAAGTTCTTCCTCTGCCCCATGAAAACGCAGGCAGGCCCTGTGACTTTTGTGGTCATTCATAAATGTCCATGTAACATTCTGTTTACAGCTACATGGAATAGCCCTTAATGAGGAAAATGGAATTTGCCAGACCTCTTCTCTCACTTCCCCTCCTCTGCATCCTGCTGAACTGTTTTGTTGATTGGAGCGTGTTCAAAGAGTAAAGGAAAAGGAATAGGAAAAGTCTTAGGACACGGATGCTGCCATGACCGTCTAACATATGACTTTACTGGGCTTGAGCATGAACTGATCCTCCCACAAGTGCTTTTGTAAGCTTCTTGGACATCTTTCACCCTCCCTCCTCCTCTCTCCCTAGGGTTTTGTCTCTGTTCTAGGAAGAGGTTCCTAAATAGCTCCTAAGACATATCCCCATTTTGCCTGTCTCATACACACTTATATATGAAGGCTGCAACTCACACGAACACATTGACTTCATACACAGCCTTTATTTGAACACATTTTAGGGTTCTATATTTACTGTTTTGCATTAAAGTCGTCTGAATAAGACTTCTTCAGAAGTTTATGCTTCAAATTGAACTTTATTACAGTTCACATACCAAGTACAGTAGTTTCCCGTGTCCATGAGAACATGGTCCAAGACATCTAGCAGATGCCTGAAACCTCAGATAATATGGAACCTTATAATTTTTCCTACACATACATTGCTGTAATGAAGTTAATTTACAAACCGGGCATAGTAAGAGATAAACAATAATAGTTAATAATAAAATAGAACAGTTATAAGAATATACTATAAAAAGTTATGTGAATGTGATCTCTCACTCAAAATATTGTAATATTTTTGAATGGCGGTTGGCAGCAAGTAACTGAAACTGGAACATGAAATCATAAGGAGGGGACAACTGTAATAGAATATTGAGGTCTCAGAGCATTTCAAAATTGTCTGATTTTCTGGAAATGACAAAACTTAACATCAAATATTAGATCAGTTTCTGGTAAGATCTAGGAATAATTCTCTTCTCAAATAAAATGTAAACTTTATTTACTTATGATAGACACCTTAACTTGCAAGTAAGATGTAGAACTCTCACCAAACATTATACATCATTTTTTCAAGTGTAATAGTTTCTAACGCAGCCTATCTCTGCTAAGTAAATAGAATTCAGAAATTGCCCATTTTGCTACCAGTGATGCCCAAATCTGCCTGCACAGTGGGGTCATATGAAGACAGTTTTAGATATATACGTATGTAGTTTTTGCAGGTTCATTACAAACCTACTGAATCAGAACCTGCGTGTGCCATGTCCCAGGTGACCTAAGTTTCTAAGACTCCCCATAAGTGATTCTGAAAAACTGCTTAAACTGCAAGTCCTTTCTGAGGACTGGGATATCTGCAAGTGTATTCATCAAATTTCTTACAGTGTTCTTTCAAGTCTTTCCTTCCATTGTCTCTTGAACATTAATATGTTACTTAAAGAAAGTCAACACAGTGGCTAGTCAAAGTTACTATAATCAATAACATACTTCACTCTCCTATCCTTTGAAAAATTCACCTAAAAAATCCAATAACTGAAAAAATGTCATATGTAACTTTTTAATCTATTGAATGTTTTATTTCAAATTAACATGAAGTTATAATTGTTTAGGTTACACTGTTTTCAGTTCTAAGGTAAAGTTCAAGTTGTAGTTGAGCCCTTCATCCAGGGGGCGCTGCTGAACACCCTCACATTGTGCACATTAGGTGAGATCCCACCAATTGCTCTTCCTCCTCTTCCCTCCTCCTCCCTCCTCCTTGCTAGACTATATTTGTGTTTTATCTTTCACATGGGCATGTAGTTGTTTATGTTTTGCTTTCATATTAGTATTGAGTACAACTGGACATTTTTTTTTTCCATTCTTGAGATGCCTTACTAAGAAGAATGTGTTTCAACTCCATCCAATTAACTTCACTCATCTTTCTGGTTTCAAAATTCATCCTTGTTACTTTCTTACCTTGAACTCTATAAATCATTATTGTTTTAAGAAAGGGTTATAATAAAACTGTATTATGTCAAAGGAATTTGCTTTCTCCCTGGAATATGTGTTTGTGTGTTGCTTTTGGGCCCTCTATTTAATCGACAGGACCAACATGTTCAGAAAAATTGAAATACATCCATAATTGTATTAATAAGAAGAAATTTTATCTATTTAAAAAAGTCTCACATACCACTGGCAAGGCAGGGTCTGAGGCCACGAAAGTCTGTTACACATGTATCCACCTTACCCAGAGGTGCAAACCCTGCTTCCTTGGGGTCCTACCCTTTGTTATGCAACTATATGATCTTGACTCCAATTCTTCAGTTGTCTTTCCTAAACTCTACTTCCAAACTTAGTTTCTCTTTCCCAGTAAAGTATCCAGTCATTTGTTTGAAGCAATTTACAATGAGTAAAATCTAGAACTAGAGTTTTGTTGCCAACATTTTAAAACGTAATGTCATGATTGTTGGAGAGGCGAAAACATGGAATATTTTTAAATGTTTTGTACAGGCTGGGGACAGTGGCTCATGCCTAACACTCTGGAGGATGAGGTGAGTGGATTTCTTGAGCTCAGGAGTTTGAGACCAGCCTGAGCAAGAGTGAGACCCCATCTCTACTAAAAATAGAAAAACTAGCCAGGCACTGCTGCAGGCCCCTGTAGTCCCAGCTACTTCGGAGGCTGAGGCAAGAGGATGGCCTGAGTTCAAGAGTTTGAGGTTGCTGTGAGCTACAATGATGCCATGGCATTCTACCCAGAACAACAAAGTGAGACTCTATCTCAATAAAAAAATAAATAAATGATTTGTATATATTCCCATTTCTGTTGGTCTGACAAGGAAACAATCTGGGGTTGGATCATTTAAGTGTAGTGTATTTCCTTTTTTTTCTTTTCCAAGTTAGTAGCGATTTCCACAGAACCCACTCCACCAGTAGAAAAGAATCTTGAAAATTATTTTAAAGACTTTCATTGTCTTTGTGAACCATAGCACACATTGAACTAGCTTTGAAATACAGCAACGGTTTGGTATTGTGTTGACAGCTATATGTTCAGGAGCAGTAAAAAATTAACTAGATATGTTGTTATATTCCATTCACATTGTTCTGAAGATAAGAATGGGCACAACCACCTGCAGCGTTTTAGTGATTCTCTGTGGTTCTGAAATGCTCATCAGTGAATTAGTGCTTGACTAGTTGCTTAAGAATTACCTCAGAGGGTTTAGAGTTTTTCTAAGTAGATTCTCAACTTTTCCTTCTTTTTTTTTTTTTTAGAGACAGAGTCTCATTTTGTCACCCCTTGGTGTCGTGGCATTATAGCTCACAGCAACCTCCAACTCTTGGGCTTAGGTGATTCTCTTGCCTCAGCCTCCTGAGTAGCTGGGACTACAGGCACCCGCCACAACACCTGGCTGTTTTTTTGTTGCAGTTTGGCTGGGGCCAGGTTCGAACCCGCCACCCTCTGTAATTGAGGCTGGCGCCCTACTCAATGAACCACAGGTGCCGCCCCTAGATTCTCAACTTTTCCATTCCTCCTTATTTTTTTTTTTTTTTCAGTTGATTTGGGATAAATAGTACTTGTGAATTAAAGATCTCCAAAAGACAAGTGTGAAAATTATGGCTCCAGGGGTTTCTTAATAGGTGTACAGGGCAAGAATACTATGAACTGATGGACTTTCAGTAGAGATACTACCACCAAAAATTCCATGATTTTTCCCTCCAAATTTATAGGTTTGACTGTGTTCGAAACAAAATGTGGACTGCAATGTTTGGAGTGATTTCTACTTTCTTGGCAGTGGTGAGTGGCTTTGGCCTGCTGCTGCACATGGGGGTGCCATTTGTGATCATAGTTGCAAATTCACCATTTCTTATCCTAGGTAAGTAAAATAAAACCTAAGTCTACATGTTGTGCATTTGGGAATGTGGGGTAAATAAAAGAAAGAATTATATTTAGGTGACTCTATATATCCAAAATGGGGTGTCTGAAAACTGAAAAATTATGTTTAATTGTGTATCTTTAGAGGTTGAAAACTCTAGTACCCTAAATGGAAAGACAGTGGATGTGAATACAGTTCACACAAAAAATAAACTACAAGTCACTGAAAATATTGTCATACATCATTTAACATCAAGGGCTCTGAGAAATGCATAATTGGGCAATTTTGTCTTTGTGCAAACATTGTAGAGTGTTCTTACACAAACTTAGATGTTATAGCCTACCATACATCTGGGCTACATGGGCTAGCCTATTGCTCCTAGGCTATAAACTGGTATAGCATGTTACTATATTGAATACTGTAGGCAACTGTCACATAATGCTAAGTATTTCTGTATCTAAAACTATAAAAGGTACATTAAAATAAAAAACATAGCATACCTATATACTATACAACATGAATGAAGCTTGCATAGACTTCAAGACTTGCATAGACTAGAAGGTGCTCTAGGTGAGTGAGTGGTGTGTGAATGTTAAGGCCTAGGAAATTAATGTACATTACTGTAGATTTTATAATAAACACTATATACTTAGGCTACACTAAATTTATTTAATATCTTTCTTTCTTCAACAATAAATTAACCTTAGCATACTATAATGTATTTACTTTATGAACTTTTAAATTATTTAAACTTTTTGACTCTTTTGTAGTAACACTTAGTTTATAACACAAATACACCGGACAACTGTTCAAAAGTACTTTCTTTACATCCTTGTTCTATAAGCTTTTCTCTACTTTTAATGTTTTTTTTTTTTATAACTTTTTAAACTTTTTGTTAAAAACTGAGTCACAAACACACACATTAGTAGGCCTACCCAGGGTCAAGATCATCAGTCTCATCCACATCTTGTCCTACTGGAATGTCTTCGGGGACATTAATACATAGGGAGCTTAACCCAACTATAGCACAAGACTATGGGGAAAGGGCCAAGGAAGGGGAAGGGAGGGGGGAGGTTAGGGTGGAGGGAGAGAGGGTATTGGGTGGGGCCACACCTATGGTGCATCTTAGAATGGGTACAGGTGAAACTTACTAAAGGCAGAATACAAATGTCTACGTACAGTAACTAAGAAAATGCCATGAAGGCTACATTGAACAGTTTGATGAGAATATTTCAGATTGGATATGAAACCAGCACCCAGTGTACCCTTTGATTGCACTAATGTACACAGCTATGATTTAACAATAAAAAAAATTAAAAAAAAGAATAAATGAATTAAAAAGTGAAAAACAAACAAAAAAAACAAAATAGGTGAAGCAAAAGTTGATGGAACTAAAAAAAGAAACAGAAACACACAGTTATAATTGGCATGGCCAGCACTCCTCTCTCGGTAATTGTGGAATAAATAGAGATATTGTCAACAGGGATACCAAAGGCTCAAGAACACCTGCATTCAACCTGACCTAAATTGCTATTTATAGAACACAATTCCCCCAACAGCCAGATACACATTTTTTTTCAAGTGCACATGAAACATTTACCAGAATTTCCTGCTTGATACCTGTAGTTCATACATATTGTATATTCATTATATGAGCATATTATTATAATAATTTAAAACTGAAGAACAAGAATCCACACATAAACCATGTAAGTCATAAAAAGGGAGTGAAAAGAAAAATAAGCAAAAGATAGTAAAGAAGATAGCACAGTATATGACAAACAATATGAACTAAGATTAAATAATAAAATTAATGTAAGAATAAATAAATAAAATAAACATATTTTCAAGGACTCATATTAAAAAAAACAACTCTCAAGGAAACAGTCAAGGCATTTTGAAACTGTGATAAAAGAAAACTGGCATTAAAAATGATAAACCAAAAACAAAAACTAACATTTTCAAAATTAATAATCCACACTTTAAAGCAATCCTCATATCAAATAGGAATTCAGAAATTGCAGAATATCTAGAAAGTGATGTTAAAAACATTGCTCTCTGGAAAATACTAATAAACATATCATGTTCATTCAATTCAGTCCTAAGAGTTTAAGTTAAGAAAGAAAATAAATTAATTTGATTAAGAATGCTCCCCCCCAAATAAAAAGAAATTAAGCCAAATAAAATCAGAAAATAAATTAATAAATAATAAAACAGAGGTAAGTTTTATTGAAAACAATTTTGTAGGATTTTTTTCCCCCAAGGCAAGAATCTCACTCTGTTGCCCAGGCTGGAGTGCCATGGTGTCAGTCTAGCTCACGGCAGCCTGAAACTCCTGGGTTCAAGGGCTCTCCTGCCTCAGCCTCCCAAGTAGCTGGGTCTGCAACTGCCGGCCATGATACCCAGCTTATTTTTCTATTTTTAGTAGAGATAGCGTCTCGCTTTGCTCAGCCTCGTCCCAAACTCTTGAGCTTAAAAGATCCTCCTGCCTTGGCCTCCCAGAGTGCTAGGATTATAAGCATGAGACACCGCACCTAATCCAATGTAATAATATTGACAGAGGATCTGTTAGCATAATCAATAAACAAGTATAAATATCACATTCAAAAGTGAAACAAGACAAAATATACAACTGTAGAGTAATTTAAAACTATTAGCACATATACATGCAAATAACATTTGAAAATCTAGGTTAACTGAGTCTATTAATAATACTGAGTGACAAGAACAAAGAGAAAACCAAAATAGATTAATATTCATGTAAGAAATGAACA
Organism: Loris lydekkerianus; assembly: GCA_963574355.1. Lineage (NCBI taxonomy): Eukaryota > Metazoa > Chordata > Mammalia > Primates > Lorisidae > Loris > Loris lydekkerianus. The sequence goes on along the minus strand of CAUYPK010039300.1, from coordinate 26,665 downwards.
AATGCTAGAAAGTGATCCACAGTTTTCTTCTACTTCCTATTCCTCAAAAGTGCCATGCCCGGTTTTATGAATATGTCTATATTTAAATTTAAATTGTCCCAGAATTAGAATTTCTGTTCGAAACTCCAATTGCTTTCTACTTCATTGATAACACTATTCAGATTTCTTACTGTGGCTTGCCACAGGTCCTCCATGTATTAGAGTGACCAGTCTTCAGGGTTTTCCCAGGACACATGGTTTTCCGTGCTAAGAAAAAGAATATCTAGCCAAGCTGGGACACTTGGGGACCTTGTTTCTTGGAGTAAATCCCTGAACTTACATCTTATCATTGATCACCTTGCCCAGCTCCAGGTGCCCTACTTCATGACTCAACTATAGAAAGAACGTTCTCATACAACTCATTCATCTGTACTGCATTGTTTCATAATCTTTAATGTATTTACAGAGCATACAAAATCAATGGAATCAATTTTGTTTTCATCATCTAAAAAAAAAAAAAACCCCATACCCTGCAGCAGTCCTTCTGCGTTTTCCCCACTTGCCCTTCTCCCAAGCCCTACGTGAACTCTTTCTTATTTTCTGTTTCTATAGATTTGCCTGTTTTGAACATTCCACATTAACGGGGTTCTAGGACGTGTGGTCCTTTGTAACCGGCTCGGTTTAGTCAGCGTAACATTGTCCATGTCCACCTGTGTACAGTGAGTGTCAGCGCCTCACTCTCTTACAGCTGTGCAGAAGTCCACTGATGGTCTGTAACAGGTTTTATTTATCTGTTCATCAGCTGATGGACATTCAGGTTGTTCCTACCTTTTAGGCTGTTATGAATAGTGCTGCTATGAATATTCACATACAAATTTTTGTCTGGATGTTATTTTCATTTCCTTTGATTCATACCCAGGAGTGGAATTGGTGGATTATTTTGAGAAACTGTTCGTTTTACAAACTGGCTTAACTTCTTACTGGCAGTATATGCAAATTCTAATTTCTTCACTCCCTTGCAGACACTTGGTATTGTCTGTGTCTTCGATTAGAACCATTCTTGTGGATTGGCTTTTAAAAATGATTTTGGAGGGTGGCGTCTGTGGCTCAGTGGGAAGGCACGGGCCCCCTATACCAAGGGTGGTGGGTTCAAACCTGGCCCTGGCCAAACTACAACAAAAAAATAGCCGGGTGTTGTGGTGGATGCTTGTAGTCCCAGCTACTCGGGAGGCTGAGGCAAGAGAATTGCTTGAGCCCAAGAGTTTGAGATTGCTGTGAGCTGTGACACCACAGCACTCTACCAAGGGCGATGTAGTGAGACTCTGTCTCAAAAAAATGGTTTTGGGTAACTGTAGAAGGCAGCTCAGCAGGGGTTAAGAGAGCAGTCTTCAATTGGGGTTCTTCCACTTGCCAGGATGGTCTATGTAACCTTTCTATAACTCAGTTTATTCACCACTTATAAAAAGCACTTACCGTATATACTCGAGTATATACACAAAATTTGTGTCGAGTTAGGGTAAGAAGGATGACTCCACAGCACAAGAGCCAGGTGAGTGCAACAGAAATGATGGAGGAGCCAGTTCTAGATCACACCTGAGCAGACATGTGGTCTGCAGCTGCACTCAGAGGTGGATGGAAGGGAGCAGCCCATACTTTCAGGATCTGGCAGGTGATGAGAAACATGTCATGGCATCCTCCCAGGGGAGACAGAGATCTGGACACAAAACAGCTCCCACCAGCCTCCTATCTTTTTGTGTTCCAAGAGGATCATAGGGACTCCTGCCAAGGCTCTCACAAGCTGGGTACAAGCCTTGGCCTGCATGGCTTGTGTGGGTGTGTGCCCCTATACACAGACCCATAGTCAAGGTCAGCACTGTTAGCTGCCATTACTGAATGGAGACCCACTCTAAGTGTGTTGAAAGCCATCAAGAAAGTTATTGATAAAATTAAATCAAAATTAAATTTTATGCATGGAAAAATTGCATATTACATATTAATTATGTCAATAAACAGACATTAAATTGAGGAATAATATATAATTTATATGCCAACAGGAATATAGTTTTTCAAATTTTAAGGAAATTTTAAGGAAAAGTATAACAACCCAGGTGAAAAATGAGAAAATTTTTATAAACAAAAATAAAAATGTCATTCAATCCCATTCACTAATTTAAAAAATGTTAAAATGAAGAGATACTATACTCTATATACAAGTCTGGTAAAGATGGAAAATTATTGAGAATAGCTAGTGTTGGTAAGTTCATTTAACTTTATAATAGGTAATTAGGCAATATTTACTGAAATCTTTATTGTGTGTTTACTTTGATAAGCATTATACCCCTGAATTTTTTCTTTGGTAGCTTTCCCTTGGGAATAGATCATGGACAGAAACATGGAGGATTTTATTTTGTACTCTATACAATTAAAAACTAGTAGCTTGGGCAGCACCTGTGGCTCAAGGAGTAGGGCGCCGGCCCCATATACCGGAGGTGGTGGGTTCAAACCCAGCCCTAAAAAAACTGCAAAAAAAAGCAACAACAACAACAACAAAAAAACCCAAAAACAAACAAAAAAAAAAACTAGTAGCGTATACAATTAAGTGCTAGTGTGTTGTGTGCAATTATTATACAATATGCATGGATTATATTGTAAATTATAATATCAAAAATATTAGGAACTGATTATAACATCATGGTGATTGCAGCATTGAGAGGTACAAGAAGGTCAAATAGAATGGGGTGGTCCTCAAAATAAAGCTGTGATTGCTACTGATCTCAAAATAGGACAAATAAAAACTCCTTCTAGGAAAGCAAAACTGAGTAAGAATGAATTGGTAATTAAACTTTTATTTTTGCTGTTCTGTTAAATAACACACAATTAAGAATTTCTGAGCAGGGCTATTCCTTTGAGACACACTAAAAACCAAATGGCTTTATAACCGCAGCCTTTGCACATGTCTAGCGAAATAACTACATAATAAATCTAAGTGTAATATTTTGTGACAAAAAACTTAATAGCATTGCTTTGGAGATCCCATAAAGAACTTAGCTAAATTGCATCTTTATACATGGGTTGGATTTAATTTCTATACAAAGCTAACATTTAAAAGATCCCACAAAGGCTCAAACAACCAACCAGTCAAATATATGCCTGTTGTTTGCCACTGGTACAAACATATTTGGTCCCAAACGGGCTTGATATCAGTTCTGTTTGCAGATCCAAGTGTCTCAGACATGAAGAATCTTTGAGTGGCAGCTTCCCATGCCTAAATTCAAAGACGAAAAATGCAATCTCTTCATAATTTCAGTAAATAATTGATCTTTTGTCTGACATAGTCATCTCAAGTAAATTTCTTTTTCAGTTTTAGAAATTAGAATTAGAATTAGAACTCTTGCTCAGAACTTTTTTGTTGTTGTTGTTTTCTTCTTTCATGACCCAAAGGCACTCTTCTCATCAGACAGGCAACAATAACAACAGCCATCCTTTCTGCTGTTGAGTCCCGTGGATCATCAGCAAGCAGAATCTTTCTTCCTTTTATTTTCATGCAGAAAATGTAGAAAAATTAAGCTTGACGCGAGCAGATGATGCTATGATTTGGAAAAGTAAAAACAGAGATAGGAGGGATAATAGACGAAATTAAAATGAGGGACAGTTAGTGGAATAATAAACGTGTCTTTCTTTTGAATCACAGAGAACATTAATTCTACTTACAAATATATTTATACAATTAAGGGAATAACTTTTCTTAATGTTGGAGGATGGCACCAAAAATTTTCCTTTCTGAGAAAGGAGGAGAGACAATTTCTTTATGGGTCTATTTATATTCTTCTCCTTCGATGCTTATTTTCTTACATTGTGTTATAGCTGTACACAACAGAGGCTGTTTTTATTTTCTCTTCTTAGCAGGAAAGGTAGCCATATTTGCAAATGGCTTCCTAGGGTTACGGCCTGACTGAGGCAGACTGTAAATGTGTGGAAGTTTGTCTTTGAGTTTCCTCTGCCTACTGTTCTTCACATCACTCTCTGGATTCTTTTTTTTTTTTTTTTTTTTTTTTATTAAATAATAGCTGTGTACATTGATATGATCATGGGGCATCATACACTAGCTTCATAAATCGTTTGACACATTTTCATCACACTGGTTGACATAGACTTCCTGGTGTTTTTTTAGTTATTGTCTAAGACATTTACATTCTACATTTACTAAGTTTCACATATACCCTTAAGATGCACCGCAGGTGTAATCCCACCCCCAAATCTCCTATAATATGTCCCAACATTTACCAACCTCTGTGCCATCTCATAGAGCTCACACAGTTTCTGCTAGGTGAATTTTGATATTTCGTTTTGTCTGTGTGTGTGCAGGGGAGGGATTCTTTAAGATAAGGTGTTTCAATTATTGAAACCACTATTGATCAAATTCTAGGTAACTTTCATGGATTATATGCATATAACACTTTAATGGTTTGATTATTGCAGTTAAAGTGATATAATTTTAATGTCATCAGATATGCTTCATAGCATGATTTTTAAGGTTTGCATTCCATTTCATCTTATAGAATTACCACAATTTATTTAACTAGTTCTCTTTTGCTAGATAGGTAGGCTACTAAAAATGTTCTTTATAATTAATAATGTTATAATAAACATAGCTTAAACATTTTTATTCATAGTCTTAATCTTTCCCTTAAGATAAATTAGTAGAAGTAGAATTATTGTGTTAAATTAAGAACACGTTTAAAGAGTAGTCCATTTACGTTCTTCGAAGCAAGTGAGCAAAATGAAGAACCAATGAGGTCTAGACTGGATTATGATTATAAAATCATATAAAATCAAATTTAAAATTTGACTATAAATTCAAACTTCGCTTATACACCAACTATGGCAATATTTGTCACAAAGAAAAGAAATTGAACTCAAGTGTCCAAAAATGTTGTCTGGCAACAGACTGGAATCTAAACTTCTTTTGTAAACAATTGGCATGATACGTCCTGCCAAGATCAGAAGTTAAATTGTTCAATAAATAGTCCAGCATTCATAAAAATAAATGACAGAACCTTAAAGGCCCAATTGTTTTGAGCACTATGTATATATTCATTACAAAATGTAAAAGAACAAGTCAAAGTGGAACCCATTTATGAAGTTAAACCTTTCTTGGTCTTCTGTTTTTCTGCTTAGTTTAAAAAGCAGCTGAAAAAAAAATACCCAGTATTTTTGAGCCCAACTGTCAAAAAGTAGAAAGTAGATAAATTAAGCCCATAATTTATGATCTTTCTGAGAAACTGTCTGGCATACCTAAGATCCTATTAATTATAGAAAATAAGTGGTTGTAATTAATTTCTCAAGCTTCTTATAATTCGTATAGAGCAAGTAGCTGAAACTGATGTCTGACAGGGATATAACTGCACTTAGGAAAGTGAAGCAGAAATAATGGAAATCCAAACATAAACACTCTAATAATTTCTCAAAATTCCTCTACTATACGTGTCTGTTGACAGTTGACTTTAAACTAAGCTAAGAAGAAAGAGAGCTTTTTTCCTATTACTTTTAGTTTGAAATATATGTTCTTAAGAGCTATAAGATTCTAAAATACTTTAATGATTCATTAAAAGGTTTCAACTCCATTTTAATCTAGAATATACAATAATTCTTGTGGCTACATCAAAATGGTTTCATGTTTCCGGCTGTATATTCCAGAAGGGCATATGACTATGTTGAAGGGAAACATTGTCAAAATAGCTATGAATTTATTTAAAATTTTTTTGGTTTTATACATTGGATACCTTTTTTTGGTGGTAAAACCTTCAATCTAATCCAGTTGAAATGCTGTGTGCAAACAAAATAAAAGGTTCTAGTTCTTTTTACAAATTATGAATCTTATATTTTTATAATTTAGACTATTTTTGCAGGTAGCAGTTATGCTTACTTTGATAAAAAAAAAAAAATCAGCCTAGGTTTTATTTAACCTTAGGATAATTTAAGAATTTTATCTTTAAAGAGATTACTTTTTGTTTAAGAAAGAGGCACATGTTATCTACTTCAGATCAGTACAATAGAGTATGCATATATGTGTGCATGTGTGCACAGTTGAGTATATGTGGTATTTGTTCATACTGACTTACCTCATTTTAAGACCCAGAATAATCATTCAGAAAATAAAAGAGAAAGGATTTATGGGCAAAATAACTTGGATTGATAAATCAAATTAGTTAATTCACATTATCTTCAGTATAGTTTTCCTTTCATTCAAATATTAATTATCTCATATGCTGAGGAGGAAATTCTTCAAAAACAGTTGCATTACATTGAAATTCCCTTCAATTTTAAAATTTCATGACATTTCTTTCTTCTATGAAACTTTCTGTGTTTGTTTTCATCTATCCTCAAGTTTTGTTCTTCTGTCCCAAAATACCACCCTTTCTATCTGCTAATAATAAAATTTCAGTCTGCTTTATCATTTTCAGACTTTTTGAATTGTTGCTTTATAATGTCTGACTATGGGAGCTGGTGAAATTACAAGAAAGTTGGTACAAAAGTTTGCTGAAGTTGTCTGTTTACTAAAACATATTTTCCAAAAGATTTGCTGTACCTAATTATGTTCCCCGGCATCATTACATTTGCCACAAAAAATACTATGACATAATATTTATTAAAATAACCCAATATAATACTATCATAAGAAAAAAAAACCACAGCAACAAAAATAATAATAGGGGAATTTATTTGTTTTTAAAGCTAATCTTGAATGGCTGGCATTTGACGACAAGTGAAATGGAGAAAGGATGAAAATTGAGCTATTTTGGGTGAAATTCTTTTTTTTTGAGACAGATTATTACTATGTCACTCTCGGTAGAGTGCTGTGGCATCACAGCTCACAGCAACCTCAAATTCTTAGGCTTAAGCGATTCTCTTGCCTCTGCCTCCCAAGTAGATGGAACTACAGGCGCCTGCCACAGCACCCTATTTTGTTGAAATTCTAAGAGGGAATTCCAAAAGTATATATGTTTTGGAATTTGTAGTTTATATGTAAATCATACCATATTTTGATTTGAATAATGACACTCTGGTTTGATTTAGAGGTACCAATGGAAATGAAAACACGTATTTGTTGAACGTCTAGTGGTGGTATGTAGTGAGCTAGTTTGAACACTTGTATGAATCTGTATACCTTGTTACTGAAGAAACCAAAAGCTCCCAGAAGGGCTGAGTGGATGGGTGTAAGGGAGTTTGAGAGTACATCTTAGGTCACTGATTAGAACTAAGACTTTCAGTCAAAGGGTGGCACCCCCAATGTCAGTGGTGCTGGCAGAAGTAGGGGAGGGATTTGGTGTTGAGTAGAGACACAAGTGTCTTCACAAAGAGGGAGATCTTTCCTACTGTATAACAGACCAGCAACACATATAACTACATGGGGACCAGTGATTATTAGTGAGAACAAATACTTTTGAGTCACTATCACTTAGATATTTTTCTTCAAATTTTATTATAAGAAGAATCTATTCCAAGTTCCTTAAGAACAACTGTGGCTGCTCATAAAGAACTGAAAATGATGGGAAGCCTTCTCAGAAACAGCCAGCTCAAGCCAGTGCCATCATGGACTAGAAAACAAAAGAAGAAGAAGGAGCTTGGAGGAACAGAGCAGGGACAAGTACTGTGAACAACAAAGAGAGAGGAGAAGGGTGGCATTGGTGGGATGAGGCAGAATCCAGCTGCTGACTAAAGCCAGCAAGCGTGGTGACACAGTGGGCTACAGTGGCAGAAGTAGGAGGAGATGCTCTTTGTCGGTAAGACAGTAGCACTAGAGAGATCACTCTGTTTCCATACTTGCACAAAGTCAAATTGCTACAATTTATTTCCAGGATGCCCTCATGAGTTAAGTACTGTTATAAATTCCCATATAAATTCCTACTTCACAGAAGAGGAAATTGAGGCACAAAGCCATGGGTAAGTTACCCAAATTCACCCAATCTGTACATCACAAGGCTATTGTATACACAGCTCATAAAATGCACAAAAATGAACACCACTCAGGAAGACACTGTCATGCGTTGACACAAACACTTCTGTGAGACACTGATATACCAAGATTATGAAACCTTACTGAGTTGTTTGTACAGTGCAGACAATGTAAGCACATGGTAGTAAGATCCCGAACTTAATTGTCAGGCCCCATTTGATGGTGTCCAAAATTGCTTTGAAGTGTGGACTAGGCACTGGCATCAGTGCACAGTTTCCCAAAGAGAGTCTTTTGAAGGTACTCATCATGATATTCAGCAAAGAGGTATGTAGCACTTTTTCTAGGATGACTTTGTGAACTTAATTGTCAGATTTCGTGTATTTGCACACAGACACACACCTATGCTCTCTATATCTGTGAGTTTTGCATCTGTGGATTGCACCAACCATGAATAGCAAATACTAAAAAAAAAAGTGCTTATATAAATACTGAACTTTATTTCTTTTCATTATTTCCTAGACAAGACAGTACAAGTATTTATATAGTATTTACATTGTATTAGGTATTACAATTACTTTGGAGATGATGTGAAGTATACAGAAGGATGTGCATGGGTTATAAATAAATAATGCGCTATTTTGTATACAGGATTTGAGTGTCCACAGATGGACGGCCTTTGGTATCCCCAGTGGGTTCTGGAACCAATTCCCCGTGAATACCGAGGGATGACTGCGTATGTATACACGCCCCTAAATCTTAGGTGTTCTTCCTCTCACTGATGCACCCCTCCTTGCACACATTTTTTTCACAGCAAATGAAAGCACTAGGTGCTCTGTCTGTCCGTGGCTTGGACATATTTTGCCCTTGCCTGGATCTTTTTGGTTGTTTGCTGGCTGATTTCTGTTACATGGTTTAAGAGTCACCTCCAGTCACATTTTTGTAGAACCTGTCCTAGCCTTCTCTATTTCCCTTAGCTTTATATTATCCCTTGTAATCTTCTAGAATACTATACACATACCTCTGTTAAAGTGAATTGCAATGTCTCCTTAGGTTGTACTTCTGGACTGGATTACTTAAGAACAGGAATTCCTTCAATTAAATTTTTAGAGTTATCTGGCATACTATAATGACCCACTAAATGTTTATATGAAATTGTATTGAATTATGATTTATTTTCTGACCTAGACCTAGAGGAATCTAAGATAGTCAACCATTTCTGTTATACAAACAAAATCAATCATGTGTTTGTATTTTTCTCCATACCTTTTCGTGTCCTCTAGATTTAACTACTATTCATAAAACTCAAAATATTATAATGAATAGACCTTTCATTCACTTATAAATAAATATTTATTGACAGCCTGCTATATTCCCAAGTTTCAAGGATGCAGCATTGAATTCTTTACCCTCATGGAGCTATATATTTTGGTGGAACAATAGGAGATACTACTGATATCTTTGAAATTCATCTTCTTAAAAATGTAGATCTCTCAAAAAGCAATTCCTGCTTTTTGCAGACTGAACATATGCTCTGTAGCTCGGGGTGAAAATATAGTCTTGCCTCTATTAATTTTCAGTTTAATTGATTGACTGATACCTTACCAATAAGATTTCTGGTTTTTCTCCCTCTCTAAAGTTTTTCATAAACCCTACTGTCTTACACAGTTTCACATTGAAAAATGGGGTAGTTAACTGATTTCCATGTCCAATTCTGGCCAGCACCATAGCTAATTAATCAGTCTACTAGTACATATGCGTCTTGTTGGAACATGGTGTCACTTTCAGAACCTTGCTCTAGATAGCCTGACAGTGTTAGTCCTCTACGGCTTTCTATTCTCTTGGCAAGATTTCATTTTGTCTCTCTCTTCCTCTTTGCAAAATCAAATATAGTTCCCATCTCTCAGAACTAAATTCAAACAAAGGCATCCTGGGCTTGTATTGCTTCCATCTCAACTCTTAATATTTAACTCTTTTAGATTATACACACACACCTACCTCCCCTTCCTCACCCTCCACCACAACACCACCAACTGGACACCCAAGGCAGCGGCTGGCCCCAGGAACAATGAGTAAGCATTGGTCTCTTATAGACTGAGGTTATATATCTTATTTTCCATCTCCAAAATTCTAATTTGAAGGCCCGAGAGGTTAAGTCCTCAAAAACACACAGAATCTAACATACATTCACTCCCAAGTCATTGAGACTTGTAACCTCTGCCCCTACGAGACCTATGCCAAACCTTGTAGAAGAAACTAACTTTTCTGACTGATCAGGGAGTCAACATTCTAAAACTCCCTCACATCTCTGCACCAGGGGATTTTTCCATTGACTAGCTCATATTTGAATTTAAAGGAAGGCATGGGTTGGTAATTCATATGGTAGTCTTTTCTTTTCATCACTTCATACCCTTTTGGCTAAGATCAAGTGTGTGTAACCTTTTTCTTTAGCCATTTTTGGGGGGTTATATTTGTTTGTCCCAATTCTTCTTTCCTTCCTGCAAGATTCTGTTAGTGTGCAGTGCACTCAATCTGATCTCCAATGTTTACTGGGTTTTCTTTTTCTTTTCTTTCTTTTTTTTTTTTTTTGTCCACAACCTCTTTTAAAGAGCTTTCAGGCCATCTCAACCTCTAAAGATCACATGTTGGCCTGAGACTCAGGGAGCAGATGACCACACTGGTCATGTCCTCATCTCCCCCTGATTATACCACACTGAACCTCCTGGCACCACCAATCAGTCTGGCCGCATGGTCGCACTGACCACAAACCAAGCATCCCATTCTGTCTCATTTGGCTTCTCTGACTGATCACACAGTTCCTACTGACCCTGAGCACCGTCTGTAACTGTATTTGGATGGTGGGAAGGGACCTTGGGAAAGACAAACTTCCCGGCACAAGGCCATCAGAAAATTATACCTTTAGGAAACAAACTGACAGTCTCTGTCTTTGGTATTCTACTGTTTTCTCCACTTAGAAATGTTTTTTGCTAACAGACTTAGGTTAAGAAACAAAAGACCATACATCAAAGTGTCTTCCCTCAAATCACTGTTTTTCCTGAAGAAAAGCCATTCAGTAATTCCCAATCCTCTAAGCTTTTCTGCTTGTGACATAAAGATATCTCTTCACCTGGCTTGGTTATGGGAGGGAGCAAACCTAGCCTGATCAAAGTGGTAGAATCAGAAGTAGATGGTGATGTTTTTCCTGGAAGGAACTTATGGGTATGAAAAGCACTCACGATGTTTAAAGAAGACACACTTTTATCATCACAACTTAATGGTGCAAATGGTGTAACCCGACTCTTTGTACCCTCAATGAACCCCAAACAATAAAGAAAAACAAATCAAATCAAATCACACATAAAAACAAAATAAAATAAAATTGCAATTATCTCCCACACAAAAACAAATGATGCAAATGGACTCAAGAATTGCCTCAGAGAAGGGGTCAGAAATGACTTAGCCTAAACCAAAATTCTGAACTTGACAGAGAAAAGCTTGAATAACAAGCAACTGAAGTCACAGAATCAATAAAAGATGACCTTTATATTAGAAAACAATCCCCCTGGGAAGACGTGGCCAAGGACTTAGTTTTAGGGAGACAATCATATAGAAAGAAGTATGAACATGAATTGGTCATTTGCTATAGTTCAACCCACCATCTCTAACCATATGACAATCTCTCAAAGCTTATTAAGGTCTATCATTACTTTGTAATTTGAGAAATATTGGACTGAGGAATGTTAAGTGACTTGCCCAAGGCTACTTTGCTAGTTAATGGTGGAATTATAATTCTGACTCACTCATAGATATAGGATAACTAACTTGTTAGAGAGCCAATCTAGCACACAGCCAGAGTAAACAAAAAGAACAGAACAATGTAACGCACTACAAATAATTACCTCCATGTGTGCTATTGAAATTGTATTTGAAATTATGTATTATTTTCTTTTATGTTACAGGTTGAAATTATGTATTATTTTCTTTTATGTTACAGGTATGTATTATTTTCTTTTATGTTACAGGTATGCTATTATTTAAACAAAGCAATAAGCAGACTGGTTAACAGTGGCAATTACTAGTAATTGTAATAGGACTTACTAAGTAAGTGGTATGTGTGAGAAAAATGTAACAGTTTTTTCATATCCAGGATACAGTAGGATATTTCTATTTCTGTTTCCTCTGCTTAAAAACAATGCTTCTCTGAACTGCCTGAAGCTTAAGACTTCTTTTATAGAGTAGTCCGATTGAATACAGTAAAAAATAAAAGGCACTTTGACCTGCAGCTCTATTCTTATTAAACCCCAATTACACTGACTTCTGATAGCATCAAGCTAAATAGCCTCTCAGCAAAAGCATTTGAACATGGAATACTTAGGATTCGACATAATGGGAGCAGCAGATGTTTAGACTTGTCTAAATTAGTTTTCAGATCTCAAAACTGTCCAGCCACTTAATATCTGAATCCTGGTTCGGGATCAACTGTTGTAGGTTTTTGACATCTACAAATTCATCAGATAGGGTCTCCTTTTCTAAAATGTCCATCATTTTATAGCTCCTTGGCCTTTTGGCTGAGATCAAGTATAAAATGTCCATCATTTAAAACACTAGGAGCCATATTGAATGTCATCCTAAGTTGTGATTTATTTTTTTTAGGGAAAGTGGTTTATAGTTATATAGATAATTTGAGCTTTTAAAATTGAGGTTGGAATTTTAGTAAAGAAATTAAGAAAGCCCCGTTTATTTTGGTTGCCATCTGTTGGTAATAGATATTTGAGGTCTGAAGCAGTCCTTTTTCCTTAAAATAATTAATTTTTTTCTGCATGAGTTTAACAACCTACAGGCATATTGAACAACTCAGGTGGAGACCATTTGCATTAGCTGAGGCTCCTTATGTCTCTTCAGCTACCAACAAACAAATCTAAGACACGAGATATAAATTGATGTTTCACCACAGTCTTTTTCTACATTCTCAATGGGTTTTTAAATTAGAAAAGGACATTTTTTGCCTTGTATTTTTAAAATATAAATTTTATAGCAGGTTCATGTTTTACCATCTTCTCCACGTCCAGCAACAAGCCTTCCTGTGGGCCCAAGTGCAGCAAGGCCCTGTCCTTCCACTTCTATCATGTCAGAATTTGTTAATTGCTTCTGTGCATTTGGAAGAAGTGATTGAAAACTGTTATCATGTAAGCTTTCATACCACACGTAAACAAATCACAATCCTTTCAAGCAGTATTGTGTGCAAGGTACACAGGACATTGTGGTTAAAATCTTTTTATTTTCTGCAGAAAGGAGATTATAGACGATATGGGAATTGCCGACATGTCACATTTGCACTGTCAAATAGGCAGATAGATGTGCAAAGTTTAGTTTGTATTTATGTATCATTTTCTTATTTAATGTTTTCTGCTACTTCACTAAAATCTTTACAGAAATCAAGAAGATTCTTTGGAAGTCCATTGTTCAAAGTATCTGAGAACTGAAAGAAGCATTTCTTTTGTTGCACAATGATATCCCACGGATCGCTGGATTGCAGGAAGCATGACTGTTGGGAAGACAGAACAGAAGCTGAACAATGTTGTGGGGATCACTATGGACCCAGTGGCTCATGCCTGTAATCCCAGCATGCTGGGAGACTGAGAGGGGTGGATTGCTTGAGCTCACGAGTTTGAAGACCACCCTGAGCAAGAGCAAGTCCTCATCTCTAAAAAAAATAACTGAGTGTTGTGGCAGGTGCCTATAGTCTCAGTTACTTGGGAGGCTGAGGCAAGAGGATCACTTGAGCTTGAGCTCAGGAGCTTGCGGTTGCTGTGAGCTATGACGTCGTGGCATCTACCCAGGGTGACAAAGTGAGACTCTGTCTCAAAAAAAAAAAAAAAAAAAAAAATCTGCTATTAAGACGTTCCCTTTTGATTGCTCATAAGATACTTTAATTGCAACCTCTGAATCAGCAAATGTGACTTTACTGAGTTTGGTAGAATAATTAAGGGTCTGCTTTTATAACCCCAGCTAACTGGTGGTGTGCCCAGGCTATTTTAGACTTAGTATGATATCTTTGAAATAAAAAGAAGAAAATATTGATTGCTTTAAAAGCCCTTGTCTGTCTCCTCTTGCACTTCTGAGATTCATTCTCCACATGTGTTTTCACATCTCCTTCCCACTGACAGGCCCAGATTCTTTCCTGTGTATGGTTTTGTCCATTTGATACTATAAACACTTGAGTTATTCCCTTATTTTTGAGCCTTTAGGTAGGTATTATCCTTCTCCCTCAAGCTTCCACACTCATCACTCAAATCCAGGGAAGGGTTTTCAGGGACATGGGTACTTCAGTGCTAAAACTGAGGCAGTCTTGAGTAAACCAGAGCGGGTGCTCATCCTAAGCCTAGACCTGAGTCTCGTCGTTCAGTGTCCGAGGTTCAAGGTCCGAGCTCAGTTTTGCTTCATTAGCATGGCTTCCTTGACTCCACAGCTCTGCTAGCTGGACACAACATTTCTGAGTTTCTAGTGGTTTGCCAGCCCAGGCTTTGGTCTACCTACTTTCTCTCTGGCTATGTGGACTAGGACAGAACAGTGTCCCTTATCATAAAGAGAAGATGAGTGGCACATAGAAACAGCGTGTACCTTTCACACCCCAAGCAACTTTGTTAAAGGTAGAGGTGCATTGATGCAATGTACAGTTCTTCAGGATACAATGAAGACAGTGTAATATCCCTCAGGTAAAAAAAGTACTACTGGTGTGAATTCATGTGTACTCTAATTTATTTGCATTAATAAAAAATCTGAAGGACATTGAGCTGTGTCTGAATTAAACAGTTGCAAGATTTGGACTTCAATTTGAAGACTCTTAGTGCAGGTTTAATTTTAATTATTGGGCTCTCAGTTTTAAGCTGGAGAGTGGTTGTTTGTAAGGTTCACATGACATCTGTAATACAAATTAAAAATGTAGCGTGTTCTTTAGAGTGCCTAGAATTAAGAGCTTGATAATTAATCAATCCATTGAAGTCTGAAAAAGACAAAAGCTAGAAATTAGAAATATGTTGGCGTTCATTTATGCACATTTGCTTTTATTTTTATTATCATTGCGGGAGGCTGAGTGTGCTAAACATCGAACGCCTGAACTGTCTTTTAGGGACTACCTTTCGAATAAATACACAGAGGGCGTGTGCCTGGTTTTGATGCACACGGTTTGTAAAGGCAATAAACCATTTATTTCAACATCAAAATATTCTTGTTTAAAATTGGTGAAATTTTAATTACTTCAGAGATTACCGTTAAACTTTTTTAGCACATTGAGATCCATTAGATGAAATTTATTGCATTTGTTTTGAAAGGCAATTACTTTTCTTTCTTGTACCCTTGGAAGTCTTCTTTAGGGCTGGTTTCAGAATGGCAGCTTGCTGTACACAGGAATGTATTTTTCACTCCACGTATAAGCTTATGACCTCCTAATTATTACTAGTCGTGCGGTCGCTAAAATCAAATACATAGATAGCATAATGACTACCTCGATTCAGAAATAGAAGAAATTGGTTTTGGTTCAGAGTCTAACTGCAATTTTGGGAGCAGCAGATACTGTCCCTTCAGTTTATGGCCATGTTTGAGTTCAAATGTTGACAATAAATAACCTTGTCTGGTTCAGTCAAAATTCTCTTTGCCCTGAATTCCTTCACTTGTTTGTCTCTGCCTCCTATTGAGTGCAGGCATTATTCACAAAGCTGGCATGATTCATCACTTAGGTTATAGCAAAGGCATCTACATTCCAGTGGAGAGTTGTCACCATGAAGCCTGCAGAGGAAAAAAAAATAAAAGACTTCCAGTAATTGGGTGGAGAAAGGTGTGGGTCTCAGACCTTCGTTAACTATTCTAAAAGAAGTCATTTAGAAAGAACTCACATTGGGTGGTGGGAGGGCTGGTGCCTTATTTTTAATTTTAAGGGGATTTACACCGCATTCTTCCTTCTTAACAAAACAGAGGCAGCAAGAAGGGCATTACCTGCCAACATTAACTGATGTAAAACAGACTTGAAGAACTCCCTCCATTGTCTACTCTACAATACCCATTCATTATGCACACTCCACTGGTGATGAGGGATTCGATTTTGCTGTAAATGTCAGCCAAAGCCTGCTTTGTTTTTCCTCATCAGGATTTCAAAGGTTACTCAAAACAATGTTTCACAGAGATTATAAAGAGACGGAGGTTTTCCTAGTGAGAATATGATCTCTGTGACTTGCGTTTTATTATAGTGTTCTCATACGCAGGCTTCTGTTGACTCACCCTACAACAGTTAACCTCTAAAGTCAGCATTGGATGTCTGGCTTATGGCAAACCAACACTCTTTTGTGGCTTGCAAAATATGATTTCAAAAGTCAGTTCCTTTTATAAAAAGTAATTTTTTTAAGCTGGAAAAGAACACTGCAATCGGACATATAGCATTATTGCTTTATTTAAAGCGGGAAGGCACTATTTAATAGCTAATTAATCCTTCAAGTAACAAGGAATCAGGGAAGATGGTTGCTATTGTGTTTGATTGTACTCATGTAGTGGGATTTGAAGCTCTGGTGGCAAACACTCCCTTTTGTAAACACCGTAAAATCACATCATTTATTTACCCATTCAACAGCTATCCCCCCCCCCCCCGTTGATTTGTGCTTAGTCCTGTTATTAAAAATTTTGTCCATGACTATGCAGTAAAGATGACAAGGCAAACAAACGCAGGAGTGTTCTCAGCAGCTTCTACTTACAGATGAGGGAACTTCCAGGAACAGCAATAGTTCATCCTTTACGTGTGACCTCAGAGATGGAAATGAAGAGCATGACAGGGAAGGACGTCAACCCTGAACACAATGCTTTGTGAAGAAAAAAATAACAAAAAACCCAATTTGGAAATGTCAAGGTGGTGTCAATTTTATTATCAGAATTATTAATAATTCTAATTATTAATTAGAATGGTTATTAGAATGACATGAATAAAAGACAGATTCATGGCCTCTGTCTGCCCAAAGTGCCCGACAGGTTTTCTTGAATACACCCATTTTCCTCTTCTTGGTTCTTTCTGTTCCTGTACCTGGAACGTGGGACTTTTTTTTTTATGCTGCCTAATTAATCCATACTCCTTTTGTTGCACCAATTAATGTTCCAGCTCCTATTTAAAGCCTAACCCGAAGCCTTGCGTGAAATCTCTGGCAATCTCTGGAAATCTCTGGAAATCTCTGAAATCCTTAGACATGGTCAGTATCAATGGTCTGAGCACTGACCAACGCTTCTACTTTTCTCCTCCTAGCTGGGGTGTAAATTTCTGGAATTCATGAAGTAAGGCTAATATTAAACAAGTCCGTGGAGCACGTGGTAAATATGTACTAGAAATAAGAGTTAGAAGATAATTAATGATTTTTACTTAACTCCACCACTTACCCAGTAAGGGGATTGTTGAACACCCCTGGAGGTAGAATTTATGAATGAAAAGTGGTCCCTCTCATTATTGTAAAGCATGAATCGTTACAAAATTCTCCCTATTCAGAGCCAAAGATTCCTGTTAGCTGAACTAGATGAAACATCACTGTCAATAATTCTAAAAGTCATATTTCTAGAGTAGAAAAACTGAAAGCAGACAATATATCTGTATCTGTTTTGAATCCAAATATTCAATTCGGTTTAACTGAAGACACATTAGACAAAGATGTGTTTTCTGAAATTAGATTGATATGAAATCTGATGCATTTTTTAGCACCTTCAAGTTTTTTGTTGGTTGCTTTTTGTTATTATTATCGTGGTGAGTTCTTTTGAGCAGATAGAAGTGTAGAATTCAAGCAACTTGTGGAGAGAGAGATGTCCCATCACAGTTTAAGGGAACATATCCTACAGAGCCTTTTCGGATACTGCAAAGAATAAAAGCATTAAACATAGGAGGCAAATCCTGAGAAGAATATTTAAAAGAACATAATGAGGATTTGTGGACTTAGTGGGAAAAAAAGATGATGGCCATGAATTAATCAGTCTCTCTTCCTTTCTTTTTAATTACTTGCAACACCAATAGTGAATACTAAAATCTTTAGGGTTTTTATGGCTGTAACTACTTTTCACTGAATCTAAATTTGTCCTTGTAATATATTAAATAGTTTATATTTTTGCTAGCATAAAAAAAGTCAGTGGTTAGTATGGCAAATAGTATTCTTTAACAGAAAGCTTAATGCAGTGCAGAGCTTTTCTGACCTCTTTAAATAGTAAAGTAGTAAAACATGGGAAACATTGAAATAGTAAAGACACGTTTTCTATGATGTGAAACTTTGATAGTTTCTGGTTTATTGTAAATGTCCAACGTACTTCCCAAATACAAATACTTACATCAGGCCAGCCGTGGTGGCTCATGCCTTAATCCCAGCACTCTGGGAGTCTGAGGTTGGTGGATTGCTTGAGCTCAGGAGTTTGAGACCAGCCTGACCAAGAGTGAGACCCCATCTCTAAAAATAGTGGGTATTGTGGTGGGCACCTGTAGTCCCAGCTACTCAGGAGGCTGAGATAAAAGGATCAAACACTCAACCCCAAGAGTTTGAGGTTGTTGTGAGCTATGACACCACAGCACTTTAGTGAGGGTAGCAAAGTGAGACTCTGTCTCAAAAAATACATAAATAAAATAAAATCTCATTTTCTCTTTTCCAAAAACAAACAAACAAAGAAAAGAACTGCAAACATCTATTTAAACTTTTAGTGTTTAGGGCATGTATACTAAGCACAGAAATTTTGCCAAGCTACAGTATATATTTTCTCTTGGGACAAATTTCTTTATGCAAAATAGAAGAGGAAAAGACAAGAAACCAAATAACTAGGTGAGCAAAAATGCAGATGGAAGTTCATAGAGCGTCTTGTGGGGAATCCCAGGAGCAGTGGCTCATGCTAAGGTGGGAATAGCACGTGTGGTAGATGAAACAAGAGGGGCAGAGAGACTGCTGCATTTTGTTTGGAAAATGTTAGCTTGATTAATAATCTAATAGCTTTTTTAGTCATACATAAAGCAGTACATTTCTTTAAGAAAAACCATAATTTTGTATCTTTCAGATACAAATTCTAACAGGGAGCAGACAATGAGAAACTGAAATGCTACAGAATCAGATGATGAAAAACTGAAGTGCAGTTGGCAGTTTATGTTGTTTGAAACTCTGTCCCAGGGCTTCCTCAGCCAGGGCCGCAAATTGAGCATGTGAACCATGTTGCCTGCTGGACCAGCCTGGGCTTGCAACAGCATCAATCCCATCACTTAATTCTTCTCACAGTGGTAACAGCTATTAGGTGACTTAACAAGAGTGTGCGTGATGTGCTCATGAGATGCTTTTCAGTGGCAGTGATTCCTCGCTGGCACTGTCTATTAAATCTAGAGTTCTTGTCACTCATTGATCAACTGCACGAAATCTCAGACAGGCTTCCTAATCATTGTACGTGTATTGATTCTCACTGTACAAAGTTACCATGCGAGTGACAATGACATCTGTAGCACAGAAACTCAAGATATGCATCAGTACTGTATTTCACTTTTAATTTCATATCTCCAGAAAGCTGGAGAGTTGTTTGTTTATTTGTTTAACTGAAGCGTATTGCACAAGAAATACTGGGAAAGGGTAAAATTAAATAAGAGAAAGCCCCAACTATGTATTTTGATTTGAAAGAAACATTTTTCTATTCACACTTTGGATTTTTTTTAAAAAAATGTGTTGATTATAAAGATATTATGTTTTCCAAAAAGGGTGCATCACTTTACATTCTATAAAGTGCTAGTCACACAAAGGAAAACACACTGATAAAATTGACTTTTGCCTCCCAAAGCTAACATATAGCCAATTATTTAACCTTCCAATGCATTGTTATAAACATTGCCTCTACTTTGAGAATAAACTCCAGGTTGCATATCTTACCTCTCCAGAGTTGTTTCTTAGGGCATCAAGATTCACTAGAAAAAGAAACTCTTTCTCAGGAAATGTAACAACTATACTCAGTTATACACATATTATTCTAAAGGCGATACATACATAAGGATTTTTTGAGAAAAAGCAGCCAAGCTTTCTGGTTCAATTTGGCTAACTAAATTCTTGTGGTTTGTCCTCTCATTTCTCATTGCTAAAATCCCTTTGAAAAGATAGATACTTGTTAAGTGGCATTGTGGGAAGAAACAATAGTATCATCACTTGGTCAGAAATATAGAGATATTCCTAGAAGGACAGAGAGGGAAAGAGAGAGAAAGGAAAGGGCCCATAATGAGACGAGTTCAGTTCTTCCTATCAAAGCTTCATAAAAATGCAGAACTTGGAGACAATAATCCCAGAGAAATCTCTATCAGAGTTTTAATATGGAGATTTGTTAGAAGGTCAAAGATCAGAGGGGCTAGGAAGCAGAGAAGCACAACAGCTAGAAGAAACTCTGCAATGCCAAAATGTGAAAAAGAACAAAGTTGAAATCAGAGCAATGACCCCAGAAGAAATAAAGATAATAGTAATTTACAATTCCAGGGAGAAATGAAGAATTGTTCATCCATAAAATGTGAAAACATCACTATGAAAAAGAATTATCATCAACTACAAAATATTTCTTAGAAATGAAAATATGATGGCAAAAATTGAAAATTTAATCAAAGGGCTGAATTGGTTATGGTCAAAGACTGGTTAGAAATTGGTAGAAAAGGATGTGCCCCAGAAAGCAAAGCAAAACATCAAAGATGAAATGCTAGAGAAAAGGTAAGATTACTACATACTGGTAATGGAGAAGTCATATCTATTACCGATCTAAAAGGAATTTTAGAAGAAGGGAAAAGGAGATTAGAGGAAAGAAATAATTAGAGGCAAAATATAAAAAAAGCATTGATATTAAGAAAGACTCACCCCTTCACACAGAGTGCCAAGCAGACCTTCTGAAATTTCTGAGCTATGAGTATTAAGAGAATAATCAAACAGCCAGAATAAGAAAGCAACTCAGCAGTGCAAGAAGATAAAAATACCATGTCCTTAAAGTACCAAGGGAAAGCAATACATATGCATAAAATATTATTTCATATGGACTGGTATTTATAAACAGTAGGTATTCACTCTTTCTGAACAAAATTACCCAACAATAGAATTCAAAGAAAGGGAAGATTAATACAAGAAAGGATACATGTGATATAAGAAAAGGTAGTGAGTAAAAATAAAACTTTATAGAGATATTTAAATCATTTCTACCACTACAGAAATATAATCCAGAGGGGAAGAGGCAAGATGGCTGACTGAAGCCAGCTTTCAACAGAGGCTCCCTTCCAGAGAGAAAAATAATGGCCAGAATCAATCCAATAAAGTGGAAGATTGGGAGCTGAGCTGAGAGAGAGGATTGATAGATTCATATCACCCCTGCTGAGGCAAGCTGGGACTCCAAGGAAGCAAATTTCAGGCATGAAAAACCCATCCCCAAAAGGACAGGAATCCTTCCCTTCTCCCCCTCAGGAGAGAAGCTTGAGGTGAGTAGTGAACAGAGGACCTTTTGTTTCACTAGTAGGGGGCAGGGTGTTTTAATTGCTGTATTCCTTCAAGCTGAGATTTCAACCCAAAGTCACTGATCCACTAGGATTGGTCAGAGTCTAGCTAAATACAAGACAAACCCACCTAGCCTCATCATACCAAGCGGGTCCCCAGAGTCTCAGGCTGTAGTACTGAATGGGACTTTGGTAAAGCCATAAGGGAAAAGCCACAGTCACCAGTCCCAGCACTCTGGTAAAGGGCTGGTTAATTACAACTCCAGGAGCCCTCAATTTATTTCCACCTTATTAGCCTCACTAAACAAATGGTAAAAAATAACCATGGGACAGAATCAGCAGAAAAACTCAGGCAACGTGAATAATCAGAGTAGATCAACTCCTCCAAGGTATGACAAAGGAGATGCAACAGAAGATCCCATTCATAAACAAATGGCTGAGATGTCAGAAATTGAGTTCAGAATTTGGATAGCAAATAAAATCAACAGAATTGAAGTAAAATTGGAAGTATAAGTTCAAGAAGTACTTCAAAGTTGTCTCAAGAATTCAACGACTTCAAAGATAAAATCACCAAAGATTTTAACAAACGGAGGCAAGAATTTGCATCCCTCAAAGACCTGAGAAATACAGGTCTACTTTCTACAGAAAGTAGAAGTCCTAGGTAATAGGATGGATCAGGCAGAAGAAAGGATCTCAGACTTTGAAAACAAAGCTTTCAAACAGACTTTGAAAACAAATGCTGAAAGATGAAGAAAAATGGAGAGCAAAGACAGATCATTCCTGGAGAGAGTTGTGGGACTCCTCCAAAAAAGCAAACATTCGCCTTACTGGATGTTTGCTGAAGGTGATGAGAATGATCTGAAAGGCAGACATGCTCTACTCCAAGAGATGTTAGAGGAAAACTTTCCAAACATGGCAAAAGATACTGAAATTCAGATAGCCGACAGTTTCAGAACCCCACCATGACTCAATACAAACAATGCATCCCCTAGACACATTATAATTAACTATACCAAAGTTAATATGAAAGAGAAAATCCTGCAAGCAGGCAGACATAAGAAAACCATAACCTACAAGGGGAAGAATATTAGAATGACTGCAGATCTTTCTGCTGAAACTTTTCAAGCCAGAAGAGGATGGTCATTAACCTTGAATCTCCTAAAACAAAACAACTTTGAGCCCAGGATCCTGTATCCAGCTAAACTGAGTTTCATTTATGATGGAGAAGTCAAATACTTTAATGACATGTTGAAGAAATTTGCTGTAACTAAATCAGCTCTTCAAGATATTCTCAGGCCCATCCTCCATAATGACCACTGCAATGCTCTACCACCAAAGTAAACTCACTCAGAAATTATTGATCAAAACCCAACTTCCACAGTGGCAAAAAGATTACAAATGTCTACTGGTCTTTTGAAAAACTTGACACCCAAAATACTACCAGGCTTATCAATACTCTCAATTAACATGAATGGCTTAAATTGTTCACTAAAGAGGTATAGGGTGGCTGACTGGATACAAAAACTCAGGCCAGATATCTGCTGCATACAATAATCTCATCTTATCTTAAAGGATAAATATAGACTCAGTTGAAGGGATGGACATCTATAATCCAGGCAAACTGAAAACAGAAAAAAGCAGGGGTTGCAATTTTATTTGCAGATACATTAGGCTTTAACCCAACAAAAGTAAGGAAAGACAAGGATGGTCACTACATATTTGTTAAGGGAAACACTCAACATGATGAGATTTCAACTTTTAACACTTATGTGCCCAACCAGAATGCTCCTCAATTTATAAGGGAGACCCTAACAGACATGAACAATTTAATATCTTCCAGCACCATAATAGTTGGAGATTTTGACACCCCTTTGGCAGTGTTGGATGATCCTCCAAGAAGAAACTAAGCAAAGAAATTTTGAACTTAAACTTCACCATACAACAATTGAATTTAATAGACATTGATAGAACATTTCGTCCTAACAAAACTGAATATACATTCTTCTCATCAGCCCATGGAACATTCTCCAAAATTGAGCACATCTTAGGTAACAGGGCTAACCTCAGATAATTTAAAAGAATAGAAATTATTCCTTGTATTTTCTCAGATCATCAAGGAATAAAAGTTGAAGTCTCCAAAACAGGAATCTGCATACTCATACAAACACATGTAAACTAAATAACCTTATGCTGAAAGATAGCTGGGTCAAAGAGGAGATTAAGAAGGAAATTACCAAGTTTTGGGAACAGAATGATAACGAAGACACAAATTATCAGAACCTCTGGGATACTGCAAAGGCAGTCCTAAGAGGAAAATTTATAATGCTTCAAGCCTTCCTTAAGGGAACAGAAAAAGAGAAAGTCAACAACTTAATGGCACATCTCAAGCAACTGGAAAATGAAGAACACTCCAACCCCAATCCAGCAGAAGAAAAGAAATAAACAAAATTAGAGCTGAGTTAAATGAAATCAAAAACAAACGAATTATTCAAAAGATCAATGAATCAAAAAGTTGGTTCTTTGAAAAGTTTAACAAAATTGATAAACCCGTGGCTAGCCTAACCAGAAATAGAAAATTAAAATACCTAATTTTATCAATCAGAAATGACAAAGGCAAAATAACAACAGACACCTCAGAAATTCAAAAAATTCTTAATGAATACTACAAAAAACTCTATTCTTGGAAATACAAAAATCTGAAAGAAATTGACTGCTTGGAAGTATACCACCTTCCTAGACTTACCCAGAAAGAATTAGAAATGTTGAGCAGACCTATATCAAGTATTGAAATAACATCAACTATATGAAATCTTCCTAAAAAGAAGAGTCCAGGACCAGACAACTTCACATCAGAATTCTACCAAACCTTGAAAGAGGAACAAGTACCTATATTATTTAAATTTTTCCAAAGTATAGAAATATAAGGAATACTTCCCAACACATTCTATGAATATTCAATAAGATCCTAGCAAACAGAATCCAGCATCGCATCAAACAAATTATAAACTATGACCAAGTTGGTTTTATCCTAGGGTCTTAAGGATGGTTCAATATAAGTAAATCTATAAATATAATACATCACATAAACAAAATAGAAAACAAAGACCATATGATTCTCTTAATCAATGCAGAAAAAGCTTTTGATAATATCCAGCATCCTTTTATGATCAGAACACTTAAAAAATAAGTATAGAAGGGACATTTCTTAACCTGATAGAGTCCATCTACAGCAAATCCACAGCCAATATCATATTGAACAGAGTTAAATTGAAATTATTTCCTCTCAGATCAGGAACCAGGCAAGGTTGCCCATTGTCTCCACTGCTTTCTGACATTGTAATGGAAGTCTTAGCCATCGCAATTAGGGAAGAAAAGGTGATCAAGTGCATCCAAATAGGAACAGAGGAGATCAAACTTTCACTCTTCGCAGGTGATATGATTGTATACCTGGAAAACCTCAAGGATTCAACTATAAAACTCTTAGAAGTGATCAAGGAATACAGCAGCATCTCAGTTTACAAAATTAATACACACAAATCAGTAGCTTATATATATATATATATATATAATAATAGTCAAGCTGAAAAAACAGTCAAGTACTCTATTCCTTTTACAGTAGTGCCAAAGAAGATGAAATATTTGGGAGTTCACCTAACAAAGGACATGAAAGATCTCTACAGAGAACTCTGAAACTCTGAAAAAATAAATAGCTGAAGATGTTAACAAATGGAAAAACATACCATGCTCATGGCTGGGAAGAATCAACATTGTGAAAATGTCCATACTACCCAAAGCAATATACAATTTTAATGCAATCCCTGTTAAAGCACCACTGTCATACTTTTTTTTTCTTTCTTTTTTTTTTTTTTTTTTTTTTTTTTGCATTTTTTTGCCAGGGCTTGGTTTAAACCTGCCATCTCCTGCATATGAGGCCAGCACCATACTCCTTTGAGCTACAGGCACTGCCCCCACTGTCAGACTTTAAAGACCTTGAAAAAATAATACTTCATTTTATATGGAATCAGAAAAAACCTCTATAAGCCAAGACATTACTCAGAGATAAAAACAGATCAGGAGGAATCATGTTACCAGACCTCAGACTGTACTATAAATCAATAGTGATCAAAACAGCATGGTACTGGCACAAAAACTTAGAGGTAGATGAATGGAACAGAATAGAGAACCAAGAGATAAGCCCAGCTACTTACCGTCATTTGATCTTTGATAAAACAATCTAAAACATTCAATGGGGATAAGACTCCCTATTTAACAAATGGTGCTAGGTGAACTGGCTGGCAACCTGTAGAAGCCTGAAACTGTACCCACACCTTTCACCATTAACTAAGATAGACTCTCACTGGATTAAAGATTTAAACTTAAGACATGAAAGTATTAAAATACTAGAAGAGAGTGTAGGGAAAACACTTGAAGAAATCAGCCTGGGAGAATATTTTATGAGGTGGACCCCTCAGGCAATTAAAGCAACACCAAAAATACATTACTGGGATCTGATCAAATTAAAAAGCTTCTTCTGCACAGCCAAGAACACAGTAAGTAAAGCAAGCAGACAGCCCTCAGTATGGGAGAAAATATTTGCAGATTATGTCTCAGACTTAGCAAGAAAAGAACAAGTGATCCCATCTCAGGGCGGGCAAGGGACTTGAATAGAAACTTCTCTGAAGAAGACAGGCACAAAGCCTACAGAAACATGAAAAAATGCTCATCATCCTTAATCATCAGAGATATGCAAATCAAAACCACTTTGAGATACCATTGAACCCCAGTAAGATTAGCCCACATCACAAAATCCAAAAACTATAGACGTTGCCGTGGATGTGGATAAAGGGGGACACTTCTGCACTGCTGGTGGGAATGAAAACTAACACGTTCCTTTTGGAAAGATATTTGGAGATCACTTAGGGATCTAAAAATAGACCAGCTATTCAATTATGCAATTCCTCTACTAGGTATATATCCAGAAGACCAAAAATAACTTTATAATGAAGATATTTGCACCGGAATGTTTATTGCAGCCCAATTCTTAATTGCTAAGTCATGGAAGAAGCCCAAGTGCCCATCAACCCATGAATGTATCAATAAATTGTGGTATATGTACACCATGGAATATTATGCAGCCTTAAAAATGACAGAGACTTTACCTCTTTCATGTTTTCATGGGTGGAGCTGGAACATATTCTTCTTAGCAAAGTATCTCAAGAATGGAAGAAAAAGTATCCAATGTACTC
>CAUYPK010039299.1:0-12551 GCA_963574355.1 Loris lydekkerianus | reverse complement strand
TGGAAGAAAAAGTATCCAATGTACTCAGCCCTACTATGAAGCTAAATTACAGCTTTCACATGAAGGCTATAACCCAACTATAGCACAAGACTATGGGGAAAGGACCAAGGAAGGGGAAGGGAGGGGGGAGGTTTTGGTGGAAGGAGGGTCATGGGTGGGGCCACATCTATGGTGCATGTTAGAATGGGTACAGGCGATTGCACTAATGTACACAGCTATGATTTAACAATAAAAAAATAAAAAATAAATAAATAAACTTAACCACCTGGGGAAAGATTTCTGTGATGTTGCCATAGTTGCTGCCAGCACTCTCCTTCTACGGGTCTTGCAACAGTACCCTCCAAATCCACAGTTTTCACTAATACATAGCTTGTCTCAGACTGTTTGTAAAGACCAACAGAGTCCTCAGAGGAACCAAGTACATTGCCCAGATAATTGTGCAAGTTAGGACATTACATGGACGTCAGCTACAACTCTTCCTTCTGATTCAAGGAAGAACTCAATGTGTTCTATTCAGCTGATGCTGTAAATTCTGGTTTCCAGGTTCACATCTAGGGTCCCTCCTCTGTTTCCAGCTTTCCTGTTATATTTGTGTTGGTTTGTAAGGTGGAAACTATGTATACCAGAAGGAGTTCTCATCTATGTCTGAAAGTGTTTAAGTAGTTTTTATCAATTTCTTCTTATTCTGAAGTGGTATTCCCCAACTAATGCTGCCTATGAGGAAAAAATACATACTTCCAGAGCATTTTGCTAGTTGCTTGGTAGGCAGGAGAGATCTTTCCTGGAAATATTTTGAGGGAACACAAGAGCAAATGGAGTGTGCAACAGGCTCGCTGGGTAAGCCAAAAACTTACAATGCTTTAACCTCCCAAGAGCCACCCCCATATTTAATATGGATTTCTTTAAACCACCAGAACTGGGCCTCATTCCGCTCCCACACACCCTTGGAGTTCTGACTTCCATCCAAGACCTTCCCTATCGTTTAAGAGCAGGGAGACACGCTCTTTGTGGTGCCTCCTAAACTGGACTTTTCCTCTTACTTACATGTTGACTACTATTGACGTGACCTCCAACTTTCCAGAAACACCTGAACCCTGCCACCTATGCACCCCTGTGCGGAGACCTTCCTTTCTCTTTCCCCTTGTAATTGGAATCCTTGGCATGTGCTAACTTTGCTTTTCCAAAACACATTGACTCTTACTGCACCCTTCCCACCTCGTGCAGCGGTCAGACGCTGTCTACCGCCCCCTCTTTCACATAATTTCCCCTTTTTCTTAGGCTTTGCCTCTTCCCCAAACAGGCATTTGGGTTTTTTTTTTGTTCTCTTGTTTTCTCTTCTAAATCCCTAAGTGTATTAAATTTAGGGCTTGATTTTTACTTTAAAATGTTTCCCACGTTTGTGGTACTAATGTCACCAGAGGACTTAGATTAGATTAAATAATGGGGGGAGGGAAGAAAGCAGAGTGTGAGGTGCGTAGAATATGACCAAAACTTTCCTGTAACAGATAAAGCAAAATGTGAGTCCTTGCTTGTTTCTAATAAACCTAAAGTCATCCAACAGTTTGTAGTAGTAATAATTCTGAGAACTACAGTCAGTTTGAGGTTGGAGTAAAATGAGTGTGCCTAGTCTTTCTCCTTGAGAAGGCTGATTTTTGGACTTGAATGCACATTGGACTCACAGGAGGAATTTAAACAACACTGACACCACAGTCCCAGGCAAAGAATCTGATTTAACGCTTATGAATTGCAATCCAGGCAGCAAGTTTTTTTAACGTTCCCTAGGTGACTGCATTGTGCAACAAAGTGATTGTTGTGCTGCAAACTGTTTAGCGTGACCAGAATCTCCCGGAGAGTTTGATGAAACCTGGATTTCCAGAGTTTCTGATTCAGTCGGTTTGGGTGGGACCAGAGAACTTCCCTTTCTCACAAATTTTCTCAAGTGGATGCTGGTTTTCTGGAGACCATACTTTGAGAACCACCGCTTTAGAGCACTTTCGTGGGCATCTGAGTCACCTGGGGATTCTGTCAAAAGGCAGTTTGATTCAGTTGTTACAGATTTGGACCTGAGATTCTGTGTCTGATAAGCTCTCCAGAGCTGCCTCTGCCGCTGATCCATAGACCACACTTCAGGTAGCAACTCTAGTACTTGGTGCTAGAGTACAGAGGTCAACTCTTAGGAACAGGGAATACATTTAGAAATAAGATTTTGTAAAAATATTGAGGAAAAATTTAGTACCAAGGCACCAATGCAAAGGCTGTTTCAACATGAATTTCCATATCCTTAACACGAACATGTAATAAAAATTCCATGATCTTTGAGAAACTACCCAAAAAATTGGGAAGCATCATCGAATGAGAAATTCAAAATTTCTTTAAGTTTTTCTAAGCTAAAAGTATCTAATGTTCAAGAATGTCCTCCCAAATTGAATGATTACATAGTTTTAACAGCTTTATTGAGACGTAATTTGCTTACCCTAAAGCTCACCCATGTAAAGTCTACAACTTAATGTTTTTAGTATATTTTCGTTATTTCAAAAGAAATCCCTTATTAGTCCCCATTTTTCTACTTTCCACACCCTAGGCAATCAATCACTAATCTACTATCTGTCTTTATAATTTACCTCTTCTGGATTTCACATAAATAGGATCATATAACGTGTAGTCTTTTATGCCTAATTCCTTTGGATTAGTCTGATATTTGCTCCTCCGTTATAGGTATAATCCTGTCAGCACGGTATATGCACTTTTTACCTAGTGTTATTTTAAAAATTGGTTTTTAGGGTAATATCTGTTCATTTTTTTTCCAAGTGCAAATGGTCAGTCCTAACCAACAATGTAAAAGTAAACCAGTAACTCCCATTTCTGCCTTTTAAGTATATAATGAACAATATCAGATTTGACTCCGGCAGTTCTGAAGTACGTAAAGAAAACATGAAGATTCTGTCTGCGATGTAATTGGTTTGCCATCCTATGGGGGAATCTTTCCAAGTCTCCTACCTAAAGTGACAAGTTTATGTGAAGTTAAGTGTATTTTGTTGAATTTGAACTTGAATAACTAGCACCTTACTGAAATGTATCACAGCCCCTATTTAGGCCTGTCAGCTTTTCTGATGATCCACTATCAGACAAGTTCATTTGTAAGGAGAATACAAATGCCACGAACCTTGAAATAAAGATACAACTTTTGTGGTAGATTTAAAAAATTAGTGCCTAAGAAGTGCCTATTGGAAGAAGAATTGAAACCACAGAATTCGTGGATATTATTGTGAGGTCTTTTTCACAAAACAGTTCCAATACTATATTAACAATCTTGTTTCTGCTCATCACTTTATATTTTTATTTTCTGGGCTTAAATTTAGCAGACAATGTTGTTTATATTCCTTTCACTCTGCAGGTGTTTATCTATTTTTACATAAATAACAAATTATATCCTGACTTTACAATTTTGTTTAATATTTTAGATACCTTGGATAGTGTGGGTATTATAATGGCAGGGGGAAAGAATATTCAGTTTCCATTCAGTGTAAACCGAATATTCACATTTAAGTAATAAGGGGTTTACTTCCCATACCCATTTTAAAGCAATGGCTTCTGTTTAAGGAGCTTCTAAATTTTTTTAAAAGCATGAATGTGAGATTTCTAAATTCCAAGATAATATACAATTAAACAAATAACACTTTAGTGTGATAGCCAAAACTTAGATTGAAGATTCTAGGTTTCAGAAGAAATGAAAGATATAAAAATGGCAAGAAAGAGAAATATACAAAAATGTTAAAGGATTTAATAAATGTTTACATGTATGTTTTTTCTTAATTTTGGCAATAAGTAATACCAGAATTAAGACCATATTCTAAAACTAATTAGGAATAACATACTTTGCATATTTTAGTAAAAATAAGATCAGTAAAATATATTTCTCTCTTTCTAATTCAGATTATCCTCACCAGCCTGATAATTAATACCTGAAGGTATAGAGGAGGCTATGGGTGACCAAGGCAAGCAAGCATCATCTGATGGGTGATAGCCCATCTCGGCTCTCTGTAAAATAAGGACATTCTAGAAACTGTTTCTTAACATATTAGTGTGTGTGTTGAGTTGGGGGGGGGGGGGGTTGTGAAAAAATGTGCTGAGAAGTTTATGAAAGCTATGGACCCTCTGTCCAGAAAAATTCAGAATTGTCCATCTAATTTCCATAGAATCTGGATTCTCTGAAGCCCACTGACAGGTGGAGGATCCCTAGAACCCAGGTTACTCACAGACTTCCCACAGTACTCGGCCTGTGGTGAGTTATAAATGCTGATGACATTGATAATACATAAATAATAATAATAAATAGCTTTGTTTCATGAGGTGAGGAACAAGAAGAAAAACATTTGCTTTTATAGATGGAGTCTTTAGCGATTAGTGAAAATTCTTCCTAGAATCTGGCAACGGGCTGTTTATCAACCTTCATTGTGAGTGTTGGTTATTTTGAATGCTCATTCTTTGCTGTTCTTAATCTGCAGTTTTTGGCAATGTGCAAGAGAATCTATTTAGACATGACTATTTGTTATTTACTTTGAATCAGCCACTCTAAAAGCAATTTCCCTGATTAGCTCAATTAATCTGAACAAATCCCTGTAGGTAGGTTTTACTAATGAAGAAGCTGAGAACGTACAGTAACTCGTAGTGGCCCCATAGACTACACTGTGTCAGAAACAGCTTTGTTTCATGAAGTGAATGCAAATCTTCTTTTGTATAACCATTTGCATGATGAAATAATTGCTGAAAATTTCTTCCAGATTCTAGTAACAGCAACAGTTAATATTAATTTTCAGCATTTAAAAAAAAAATACTTTAATGAGGGCCAGGATAAAGTAGGAATAAGTCAGAGCCATTGTAACCCTACTATGCACCGGCTGTGACTAGAATTTTCAGGGCTTAGCTGCAACACTACCCTTTGCTTTGTCAAGAATCTGCTGTAAACCAAAACTTTTTTATGTTCTATACTGCATACCTTGTTTTCTGTTCCATTCAGTCTGGTTTCATGCTAAATATGAAATTATCGGGAAACCTGCCACTTTAAAGTGTTAATTGAAAGAGTGTGAAAAAAAGAACATGGTTTTGGTAAAGACTATCTTTAACTGATAGTAAAAACTGTCATATCCGAACTTACTTGCCTGTGATGTCCATAGGTAATGAAAACTGCTCATACTGGGGTCATCTGCTCTCTCTTTCTGGTGTTCATCCAAGCTTCTGTCTTCTCCCTCCACTATTTAAAACTCTCTTTCTGCAGTTTCTCGATTTTGGCTTCATATTTTCATTTTCCGCCCATTCTCCTTAGATGACCTCATCCACTCTCAAGTGTTCATGCAGACAAATCTCTATTTCTAGCCCAGACGTCCCTCCAAACTCTTGGTTTGTTTAATCACTTAGAACATGGATTCATGATCTCGTTTGCCATGGGCAACTCAACATCAACACATCCAAAATGAAGTTATCATCCCTGACAATTTCTCTGTCTCCCATCCTATTCATTTTCCTCTTAGCACACATACACCAAGAATTAACTTCTGATGTTTCACCAGTAAGGAGTTAACTTCTTATGATTCTCATTACCCCATAATACTCACCTGCATTAGTTAATCCATGTGAAATTCAGAATCACCTACAGTTATCGATCCAGTAATATTTTCTCTCATTGATCACCATTTTCTCCCTAGATAAGCAGGAAGAATAGCATCCACTTAACCCAGCGGGAGGTGGGGGGGATTTTGCAATTATTTTAAGGTATTTTCAAATACGTTTTCATGTGATTAAAATGATGGTGATATTTCAAATGAATTTA
Source organism: Loris lydekkerianus (assembly GCA_963574355.1). Taxonomy (NCBI): domain Eukaryota; kingdom Metazoa; phylum Chordata; class Mammalia; order Primates; family Lorisidae; genus Loris; species Loris lydekkerianus. The sequence goes on along the minus strand of CAUYPK010039299.1, from coordinate 6,724 downwards.
AGTATAAAATGTGAAATATTCCAACTTTATCAGGAGTCTTTTTGGCTTAGAAAATGTTAATATTTTTACTTGCACCATCTGGCTCTTGGAGACATCCTGCTGTTTTGATAATTATATGTGAAAATTACTATTTGCATCTTTAAAAGTTACTTAGGAATATGGTTCACTAAATTTGTTTTTCCTTTCTATTTTTCTGACAACATATTATGATTAATATGAAACCCAAGAGAAAATGTGACGAGACATATTTAAGCAGTTTTAAGTGAATACATAGTTATCAAATGATCAAATTAAAATATTAAATGCTACGGATGAGTCAAAAATCTGCTTGTCCGTCTTTTGTTTTGATGTGATTTCCTTTCATCTTTAAGAAAATTTTTTTCTGCACCATCTGTTCCTATACTACTTTGGCATGCTTAAAAATTTTTCCTTTCCAGACTTCATGTGAGTTTCTTAAAGAAAATAAGTTGGAAGAATTTCCATTCCTCTCAGCTTTTTTCTTAATAAATAGCCACCAAATTACTCAAGAAACACAGAGCTGCACAAATGTTTTGTTATATTCAGATACTTCTCTTCTGATTTTCCCTCTGACCCTATGGCTATGTGACGTCTGAAGAAAGAGTATTTGATGTGCTATGTGCATAGTCTATGTAATGATATTTTTTTAAAAAAAACCACAGATATGGTTTTATAATTATAAAATGCAGAGAATTTTCACGTAGGCTCATCTGTTTCATGGATAAACAAACATTTAATAAATGACTAAGACCACTCAAACAGATTCTCCTTGGGGGCGTTGGTAGACTAAAGCAATAATACCAATAGAAAGAAACCAGTATATATGAATTCTCCTCCTAGGAAAGAAACCAGTATATATGAATTCTCCTCCTAGGAAAGTGGAGCCCACACTGAGATGGAAGTTACACTATTTTGGGCAGTGCCTGTGGCTCAAAGGAGTAGAGCACCGGCCCCATATATCGAAGATGGCAGGTTCAAACCCAGCCCCAGCCAAAAAAAAACTGCAAAAAAAAAAAAAAAAAAAAAAAGAAAATTACACTATTTCAATTCAATTACAATAGCACCAACGGAAGACTAAATGACTCACTTTTTCAATATTTATAACTCCAAGTCATTGACATCATAAAGAAGTACAAATAAGTAGTATTAAGTACTGAAATTGTGCCAGAAGAAATAGCTATAGGCCAATGGCTATTAGTCACTTATTTAACATAAACCAAATACCAAACACCTACTATGAGTAGAGTCTATATTAGTTTCTGTAATTAATTAATAATTTTCTTAACATATTAAAATAAAATTTATTAATCATTTTATGGATGCAACTTGAATCCTTTCATTCAGTATTTTAGTTAATCCATTTTTGACCTATTTGCCAGAGTTAACTTTGTAAAGGAAAATTTTTCTTGTATGATAAATCCAAATTCCTTGCACCACCTTTCACAGTCTTGCTGTTGCTCCCCTTTGGCCTTTGCCCCTTCACCCTCACTCTCTGGCCATGGTGAATCACTTTGCTTTCTGGGTGAGGTGAAAGGCAGGCCTTTGCATACTCTTTCCTTCTCTCAAAATAGGTTTTCTCCCCTCCTTGCTTGACTCTTTGCCTTTGCCTTTTAGCTTCTGGCCTAAGTATCTTATCAGTGAAAGTTCCCTAAGAAAAAAAGTCTGCCCAGGGGAGTCTCTTATGAACCTGGTAACAACCCATGCTCATCACAGGCAGGGCCTAACACACCAAGTTATTTACTTCTGTTTCTCACTTGTTCTTACACCCCCGGAACACAGGAAATACACCTTGTTTGCTCTGGAAGCCTCAGGGGAACTAATGCTTTGGCACCTCCTGCTGGCAATTTGCTCAATGAGGAAAAGGAAGGATGAACCATGCACCCTACTCATCTATCTTGCTAAGGTCATTCATTTATGGGGGCAAGTATGTGAGGTCCAGGGAGGTATCCCTTAGCCTCACCACTTCACTGCATGGATTGAAATATTTGATGGTAAATGCACATACTTAACCATACTCCCCCCCCATAAAGCATTTTAACTCTATTTTACAATTAAAATATTTCAAACTTTAAATCAGTATGCCTCGGTTTTTCTTATGGAGATTATGGGGCTTAGTCTTACGTTGATGCATTGTGATGAATCAGAATGCAAATCAACTCCCAGATCAACTAGAATCTTTTTGTCGTTCATGTTTTGGAAGCAGAATAAGAAAAATTAACCTAGAGAAATAAATACACTCAGTAAAGAGATGAGAATTCTATTTGTGTGGATAAATTGTTTTCGCCTGCGCAGTATAAGACATGCATGTAAATAGTATTTCTAAAAAATTTATTTGTAAATAACATTTCTTTAAATATTTATTCTTGTATGAGTCCTATGTACTCAGTTTTGATACGAGGACAATTAATGAGCTAGTACATGGTAGGGGGTGGGGGAAGGGGAGAGCAGAGAGAGAAGGGAGAGGGTGGGGGAAAGGAAGAACAGATAGGGGGACAGGGTGGGGTCTTGGTGTGTGACACACCTTTTGGGGGGAAGACACAATTGTAAGAGGGACATTACCTAACAAATGCAATCAGTGTAACCTGGTTTCTTGTACCCTCAATGAATCCCCAGCAATAAAAAAATATATATTTATTGATAAGGATGTGGCATTTGTATTACAGCATGAATTTAAGCTGTATGTATAGATCCTAAGATCAAATAGTTATATAAATAAACATACATCTCTGCCTATTTGGCTGATGAGAATTGTATCCAAATGATAACAGCAATTATCTATGGCTGGGTTTTGTTTTCATTTTTTACTTTTCCTTGTTTTTCTAAACTTTGAGAATGAATATGTAAAAGAGAAAACCAACAAAAATATTTACACCTTGGAAAAAGAAGAGATGGAATGACGTTATTGAAGAGAAAGATTAGTACATATCAGTGTTCTGTAAGTTTTGTGCTAGCTTTAAAATTCCATAACATTATGTGTTAATTGTCTTAATTAAGAATTAATGTGTTCTTAATATGTGTTTCTTTTAAGCAAAAATAGATTTCAACCCATGCTAGACCCATTTGATGGGTTCAAATAGAAATACGTTCTTTCACAATAGATAAGTAATGACAAAGTTTGCAGTGTGATTTAAGTCATAATAAAAGGTGAACGCTTTGCACATAATGGACTATCATTCTGTATTGAATTAATGAATCTGTCAATTGGTCAATGAATGGTTAAATGACGTTTGTGAAAATCTTGTCTCTGCTGCCCTCCAGTGGTTCATAGGCTTATCTCTGAGGCCTTCAAAGAGAAAACACAAGTGCCTTTGGATTCCAGGGGGAGTACAGTGTTCAAGTTTGTGGCCTTGGTATTTTTCTTAGACATAGTTTTGTATTTATCCTCTTAACCTTTAGTAGTTCATGAAGAAATATCCAACACCAAATGTATTATCCTCACCTGAAAAAGTTTCAACTGGAGCAACGGTAGTAGACAATATCAATAAACACATTTGCTGGCAAATTGTAGAGATATCTTCATTTATGGTATTGCATAAAACTCCTAGTAATAAATAGGGGTGATTATAATTGCAACTCTTTTACTAGAAATCCCCTGGCTCCTTGTTAACATACAAAGCTGGTGATGGTGTTGATGAGATCGTGAGCTATTAGGCATGAAATCTCACATAGACAATATATGCCGTGAACAGCCTAGTACCCTGAACTCACATGTCTTAATGTAGTGTTGCAAAAAGATGTTAACTTAGCAGCAAATATCATCAATATATGTATTTTGAAATTTTATGAACATCAGAACTATATTTTTGTATAGCCCTGGTCTGTGACAGTTGCATCCTGAATTCATTTGGTCTCTGGTGTAGGCATAAGAGGAAACCCTCCTGGTGTCTAGGAAAATGGATTTTTTGGATGCTGTGACCTACTCCCAGGTCTCCTATGATTCAGATCTTATCCTGGGGTTTTAGATAGTGCTTTCCAGCTGACTTCTTTGCTGGATAAGTTCTTAACATGTTTCACCTTTCCCTTCTTCTGGAATATTCTTTTGGTTTAGCAGAGGAAGTCTCTACCCCTTCCCAGCCTGCTACTTCATCTCTAGATAATGTGATTCTTGCCATCTTTTTGTTCAACTGCAGTTAGTCTTTTGGGATTATAGGTTTTTTACTACTTAAATAATTTCTGCCTTATAATATGTCTCATTTGTCCTTCAGAATAATGGATATAATAATATGTGTTTTTCTTATTCTCAATTACTGGAATTTGGTATATTTGTAGATGTTCTTATAAGCTCTTGGGTTTATTTAATAATGGTATTAATTACTTCTTAAGCCACTATAAATTTGCAACTTATTTTCTATTAATAATGTATTGAGACTGTTGTAAGTTTATTTTAGAACAAATCCTAACAATCATTGTCTCACTAAAATATTTTTATAACAGCAAAAGAGTAGAAAAAATAAGTCAACGAAAATAAGTATCGCAAAAGAAGAGACATATTATGTAAGTTCAGAGATTTATTATATACATAGTACCTTCCTCAAATGCAATATTATTCAGTAATTGAAGTTGCGTTTTATTTGAATATTTGCTTCTGACAAGTCCATAAAATGTCAAGTAAAAGTTAAAATTATAAGATATTTTGTAAATGAAAAATAAAAAGAAGGTTAGGAGGATATACAGTATTTTTTTCCATTTTTAGAAATGGGCGTGTATATATATATTATATCTGTTTATGTGTTACCTATATGGACACATAAATGCCTGAAAGAATATACTCTCAGCTGCTAAAGGGGATTTTACCTGTGATGTGGTCGTCATTATCTGAATCTAAAATCAAAAATACCCCAACTCTCATTAGTCTTCATGAGACCTTTAACCTAATTCAATTGTTCCTTAAACATCAGCATAAATTGAATTTTAATAGTTTTCTAAACACTCCCATAAAGGTTGCTGTAATACAACAAAAATCTAAAGCATCACAATGCCATCTCCTATTAGTGATTAGCAGAATAAATTTGAGATTAGAATGTTAAAGAATATTTTATTGACCAATGGGCATCATAGTGTCAGGGGAAAATTCGTGGAAATGCACTGTGTGATAAATTTGTTTATGTTGATTAGTATGATGTAAGCACTCCAATTTTTACAAAGAATCAACACATTGAAAATGGCATAAATGTATTTATGATCTATGTACAAAAGACTTAAAAAAATAAACTAAACAAAACAATACAGTTGCTGCCTCCACATCCACCTTGTACCCCTGCCACCCTTGACTTGACCTACTTGAAACTTCCCCTTCCTCTGTGGTTGTTGCGTAATAGCCCACTGGCTCCTCATCTCATTGCCCTGAAAACTGACATATCCTACACTTACTGACCACAATAAAACTTAATGGACAACAGTAGAGGTATGTAAATAAGCTGCTCCCTTCATGTGTGTTTTCTTTAAACGAGCCAATTCACGGCCCCTGCAGGGATGCCTGAGGGGCAGTAATAAAGGCATTGTCTGCAGACTCTTGTCTCTCATTCCCTACCCACTAGGGGAGCTCCCTCCTGCCCCCAGATTTCCAGAAGGCCCACATTGGCGCCGCTAACCCCTCTGGGACCTGTGAGTAATACATTTCTTCTGTTTCATGCCTCCTCACCGTATCTCACCTGATAGACACACCTGGACCTAGCTTAACCCCCATTGGGGCTGTCCTGGAGAGTGTGTCTCTTAGCTTAGGGCTCCTCACCAGAGAGAGCCCACAAGACCAAAGTAGAGAGTAACCCTAACAACAGAAACAGTAACACACTGCATTTGAGAACTGTAGGAAAGGAGAAACTTTCTTCAAACTTCTTAGGGTATGTGTCTGGGCCTGAGAATTACACTGACATTAAGCAGATTAATAGGAGAAAAGCATACAGGTTTTAATTTATGTGAAGATGGAAGAATTCTTGAGGAAAATGAAGACCTGAAGAATCTATGAGCCCTGAAAATGTGCATATCTTTTAAGAGGAAAAATAATAAATCATGGGGATGTGATAAGACAAAGGGGTTAAAGGCAGTAAATTGTGGGACAGTGACTAGGAAATACATGAGGGAAACATGAAAAATAAGAATTGTTCTAGTAGATGTGTTAGTACACTAGTTCTCTGGTGATAAGAATATTCTTCTCTTCTTGGTACAAGGAGAGCATCTTTCTCCTGAAATTTTATGATCTGCTTTAGGTCAAAAGATCAGAGAGCATTTTCTGCATCTGTGGGTTCTCAAGTGCCTTCAGCTCAAAATAATCAATGTACCAAAGCGGCAAATTTGGTGATTTGAACACCTTCAAAAGCAAAAGGCGCCAAGTGTGGTTAGTAGGCACAAAACAAGACAAATAGATAAATTAAAAAGATATTTGTCATTGAGACTTAAGGAAAGACACACATAAAAGGAAAAAAAAGTATGAAATGTTTTCTATTCTTGTTACATATAACTATACCAAATAAGAAGCACAATGAGATTCATTATTATTATTATTATTAAATCATGGCTATGTACATTAATGCAATCATGGGGCACCATACACTGGTTTTATAAACCATTTGACACATTTCCATCACACTGGTTAACATAGCCTTCCTGGCATTTTCTTAGTTATTGTGTTAAGACATTTATATTCTACATTTACTAAGATTCACATGTACCCTTGTAAAATGCACTGTGGGTGTAATCCCACCAATCA
>CAUYPK010039298.1:0-12978 GCA_963574355.1 Loris lydekkerianus | reverse complement strand
TGGCTCCCACCTCGGTGTCATTCTGGTGTTTTACATCCCTGCCTTCTTCTCATTCCTCACACATCGCTTTGGTCACCACCGAGTCCCCAAGCATGTGCACATCTTTCTGGCGAATCTGTATGTGCTGGTGCCTCCCGTCCTGAATCCTATTATCTATGGAGCCAGAACCAGGGAGATTCGGAGTCGACTTCTGAGACTGCTTCGTTTGGGGAAGATCTCAATGTGAATTACGAGCAGAAGTTGGTGATAAGAAAAATAAATGGGATGGATGGTTGTACAGATAAATTTTAATGGATGGGTTTCCATGATACAATAGAGATGGTTTGCATGAGAGGTAGCCTTCACAGGAGGAGGAATGGTTGTATGATTTGGATTTGTTGATGAACACATTGAACATACCCATTGAGCAGTGATGAATTAATCATAAAAGAAATTGCTGGGGTTTTTATTCCTATATTCTATATTTTGCCAAGCAGGAAAGCAATTCTGATGTGGAAAGGACATTGCACCTAGTGCGGGAATGTTCTACTCAAACAACAAGTGAAAAACAAGTAAATCAAAAAAAGATCATTTACAGTGACATGGAATCTGAACTAAGTATGCAAAGCCTAAAATCAGAGCACTTGGGTTTGAACACTGGCTTCTTCATTTAGTTTTCTGTTTACCTTGTTGCTAAATTTTCTGCGCCTAATATAGTCAGTCATAAAATGTTGTCATGATAATACCTAACTTTGCGGTCATGATAAGGAATAAACAAATTATTAAGCATATGTAGGAAATTTAGAAGAGTGCTGCAGTGTAAAATTCTCAATAAATAAATATAAAATGAAAAGTTCACATAACCTCTAAAACTATTATTAGTTCATTTTTATAATTTATCTAAGACTTTTTACATAACCTCGCATTACACAATTATCATAACTATATTATGTAACTATTCTATAAAAGCTAGACAATGCTTGGAATGTGACAAATAGTTAATAAAATTATTTTTCCCATCACTCCTCTTTTCCTCCACTTTGGAACTTTTGTTTTCTTTTATCCATGCATTCATCCCTTATTAACTATTTAGGAAATCCTATTGAGAGTCTGAGCTTCTTTCTACTTAGTCCTTAATTGAATTAGGTTGTTAAATATATCTTTTTAACTTTCTCCTACTTAGAATTTCTTGACCCTGTTCATGTGACTATCAATTAATATTTTTCATCAGATTTGGAAAGTGCTCAGCATTTTTTTTCTCAAATATTCTTTTTTCTTCTTTCTCTCTTTATATTCCCCTAGGACTTCCATACACTTACATTGGTAGGCTTGATACTATCTCATGGGTCTTGGAGATTCTGTTAATTCCTCTTTGTCTGTTTTTTCTTTCATTACTCAGCCTGTAGAATCCATATTGACCAATCTTCAAGTCTGTAGTTCTTCTGCCTCATCAAATTGGCTGTTGAGCTCTGTAGTGAATTTTTTATTTGAATTATTATACTTTGTAATTCCAGAATTTCTTTATGTATGTGTATGGGTGTGGTGTCTGTGTGTGTGAGAGTTGAATATATATACATATATATATGTATTCTATTTTTTTACTGATGTGATCTCAATGGTGAGAAAATTCTCTTATACTTTATTTCTTTAGACATAGTTTTCTTTAGTGCTTTGAACGTATTTAAAATAGTTGGTTTAAAGTAATTGGTTAATAAGCCCAGTATTTGTGCTTGTTTAGGGAAATTTCTATTGGTATTTTTTTCCTGTGTGTGAGCCATACTTTTTTGTTTTTCTGAAGGTCTCACTATTTCCTGGTGAAAACTGTACATTTCAAGTTACATAATATGGGAGATCTGAAAATTCGATCCGGAGTTTGTTTTGTTACTATTTGTTTTTATCATTGGTTGGGGTTTTTCATTTTTCTATTTATAAATTCTCTGACTTAACTCTGTAGCATCAGCTTTGTTTTCTCTAGTCACTGACGTCTCTGTTCTGTTAGCTTAGTGGGAAGTTAAGAAACGAAAAAGATATTTATTTAAATGCCTGGAAAAGTATGTCTTTCTTTCTGAGTGCTCTCTGTGCATATGAGGCACAGCTCCAGCACTCGGCCATTTGGATTGTAGCTCTTCTTTTGCCTTCATGTCCAGCTTGTGCAAAGCCTCAAGGTGAGTGACAAGTGAGCACTTTGAGCCCATTCAGAACTTTTCTGGTGCTTTATGGAACCGTGGACATGTGCCGAATCCTAGATATGTGCATGGTGTTCTATACCTCAGGGGTGTGTCAACACTGTACAAAGCTCATAGAAAACATTTTATTCCTAGGCTTTTCTCTTTTAGTTTTTTGGTTGTTTTCCTTAACTGGTATCTACTACTTCAGGCAGCTAAAATGTTAATTATATGTAATTATTTTTTATAATAACCCATGGGGTAAAGCTATTCACAGTGAGAAAGCTTTGGATTACATAACATTTAGAAAATCTTACCAAAGATTGCTGGCACCCCCTAGCATCTTCAGGGGCACTAACAGATAGGTTAAATAATAACAATTCTCTGAAAAGGAGACTTTCAAAGAGTTCCAGGCCCAGTTTGCTACCTCTGGATGCCACTAGGTTACTGGTTTTCACTATAAAAGAAGTTTGTTACTTCAAAAATTTTTTTTTAATTTTAGACTAATATAAAGTACAGATATTTTGGCTACATAAATTGCTTTTGTACAGTTTGAATCAAAGTTACAAGTGTGTCCATCAGCAGACAGTGTCCATTGCACCCAGTAGGTGTATATTTACTCATCTTCTCCTCCACACCTATTTAAATTTGATGAGTGTTATTTTCTATGTCCACATAAATGTTAATCAATTAGTTTCAATTTAATAGTGAATGCACGTGCTGTTTGTTTTTCCATTCTTGTGATACTTCACTTAGAAAAATATTCTCCAGTTCCTTCCAGGTTGTTACAGAAGGCATTGGACCAATGCCATTGGTTAACCATTTATTATGGCTAAGTAGTACCCCATGATATATATGTGCATTTTGTTAGTCCATTCATGTATTGATGGGCACTTGGGTTGTTTCCACATCTTTGCAATTGTGAATTGTGCTTCTATAAGCATTCAAATTCAGTTGTCTCTTTTATAAAAGTAAATAAGCAGTAGTGGGGTTGTCAGATAGAATGGTAAGTCTGCTTTTCCTTCTTTGAGGGATCTCCACACTACTTTCCACAGAGGTTGCACTGGTTTGTAGTCCCACCAACAGTGTATGAGTGCTCCTGTCTCTCTGCTTCAATGCCAGAAGTTGTTGCAAAGTTTATTACTTTTTAATGCAATTGTGGAGCTGGAGAGTAGAGGATAGGATTAGGGCAAATTACAATGACGCAAACCCACTGTTAATTACCAAATCTTAGCCATTGTTTTTATTAAAGTCTCTTTGAGCTGATGCAAGTTCTGTTTAATATGTAGAGTTTTGAAAAAGTTGATTCTGCCAATATTTTTCCAGTTTTCTTGTTTCTTTAATGAAAGAGAACACTTTTAGGGGCCTTTACTCTGCCATTTTCACAGACATCACCTCTGTAGTATGGTATGTAGTATGTAGCTAATGCTTCAGTGGCAGGCATGAGTGTCAAGAAATCCAGCAGTAAAAATGGAAGAGAGTGTACTTATTTGGAAAATTATTTTGGCATAAGACCCAGTATGAACACCAATTTAGTCATTTATGAACTTAAGCCATAATCTGAACCTTAAGTAAAAATTCCACATTTTTTAATGTAATTGTTTATTAAAACATAACTGTATACATTTATGAGGTACAATGTGATGATTTGATATACAATGTGGAATGCTTAAATCAAACTGATTAACATAACCATCACCTCACTTACTTTTTTTTGTGGTAAGACATTTATAATTTACTCTTAGTTATTTTGAAGTGCACTTTTGCATTGTGCATATTAGGCAAGATCTCACCAGTTGCCCCCCTCCTTCCACCAATCGCACTCCCCTCTCCTTCTTCTCCCCTCCTTCTTACTAGACTATATTTGTGTTTTATCATTCATATGAATGTGTTAATGTTATACATTGGTTTCATAATAGTATTGAGTACATTAGATACTTTTTGTTCCATTCTGGAGATAAACTTTACTAAAAAGGATATCTTCCAGAGCAGTGCCTGTGGCTCAAGGAGTAGGGCGCCAGCCCCATATACCAGGGGTGGCAGGTTCAAACCCAGCCCTGCCCCCCCCCCAAAAAAAAAAACTACAAAAAAGAAAAAAAAAAGGATATGTTCCAACTCCATCCATATAAACTTAAAGGATGTAAAGTCTCCATCTTTTTAATGGCTGAACAGTATTCTGTGGTATACATATACCACAATTGGTTAATCCATTCATGGATTGATGAGTATATCTTCCACATTTTTGTTGAGTATTTTATAGTATAAATGGATTTTTTTTGGCACATGGCAGTGATGCAATGAATGTTATTTCTCTTCCTTCACCATTACCTTACTCACTTCTTGGTACAAAAAAATAAAAACAGGCATAGTAGAAATCAGATACCCTGTCTTTAGTTAGTCGTGTGGGTGTTTGGGTACATAAGCTAGGGCTGAGAAGGGGACTTCTCACTTCACCAAGAATGCAGAGGCAAATATATATATGACCCTCATATTTTGTCTCATAAAGGTAATGTTATTTTCAGACGTGGCCTGAAATCTTCCATTAATCTCTATTTCTTCTCATTCCTGAACAACTAGTTGTCATGTCTCATGACATTTCTGAAAATCATTTTGTCACTTCAGTTATACCATGTATTCCTCTAGCTGAAGCAGTGCCCTCACTGCTCCTTGTACCAACTCTGCCAGAGTCCACTTATTTCTTTCTGTGTTGACAGTGTGATCATTCTAAAATCCAAATCTTCTTGTTTATGTTCTTCAAAACACACATGGTTATCACTCTGTCACCTAGGCTGCAGTGCAGTGGCACTATCATGGCTCACTATAGCCTCAGATGAACTCCTGGGCTCAATAGCTTCTCCTGCTCAAGCCTCCCAAGTAGCTGAAACCACAGGCAGAGGCCACATGCTTGGATCAATTCTGTATCTTTAGGTCTAATTTCTTCAGTTTTCACAGTTTACTGTTTAGCACCTATAATTGGCTATTTTAGGGGAATTTTAAAATCAAAATATCCAAAACACAAATGGACATATTCTTTTTAGTTTCTTTCTCATTGATGTCTTAAATTTTGCAGCTCACCAAACCAAAAATCTGCACATATTTCTTTAATTAATACCCCAAATCCATTTAAGTAATCATCAAATCACAAATATTCTACATACTGAATATAAATAGTGTAGAGGGCTCCAAGGGACAATGAATGTTTGAAAAGGTTGTTAAGAGGGATGAAAGAGGAAATTAACTAGATCAAGATGAATGATATCTAAGTAAGTTAAGGTTTGAGGACTTAGGTTTACATTGTACTAATTTAAGGATATTTATGATATCTTCCATATTATCTGCTATAAACTGAATTTCATATGTTGAAGCTTTAACCCCCAATGTGACTATTTGGAGATAGGGTTTTTGGAAGGTTAAATGAGGTCAGAATGGTAAGACTCCAACTTGGTGAGATTAGTGTCTGTGCATGAAGAGACACCAGAAAGCTAGTTCTCTGTTCTCCTATGAAGGAAAGGCCAAGTAAGGACAAAACAGTCTTTTATAAGCCAGCAAAATAGCCCTAGACAGAAACTCTGAACTGCCTGACCTTGCTTTGGGACTCAGCCTCCAGGAGTACAAAATAAATTTCTGCTGTTTTTACTCACCCAGCTATAATGATGCTAGTACCAAAGTAAAGTAGTATTCAATAATACCACTGAGAGAGTTATAGAAGCTGGATGGTAAGATTTCCCCAGGGTAGGAAGGAAAGAGCTACTATGGAGGGAGAACAATGCCTACACTACCAGACAAACCATCACTAGTGGAAAAAAGATCAGCTTTTTTAAAAAATGATTTTTGCTTTGTCAAAACTATGATTACATAGTTGTAAAAAAATTGATGATCTTAAATCAGTCACTTGTAATTAATGCATCTTAATTTTCTCACCTAGTACATTGGCCTCCTAGGCAACAACCAATTTCTGATTTAGAACAAGTCTATTTAATGATTGAAAAATCATAATATACCTGCCTAGGGCTTACTTGATCCATCTTTTATGTATTTATTTTAAGAACAACATATGCTTTTCACATTTTAACAGTGTTGAAGTTCTGAATTTAAATATAATGTAAAGCAGACAAGGCAGTGGGGGTAACTTTGCCTTTCTCTTACCCAGTGTAAAGTTAAAGAAGTGAAAACTATTAAAGGGGAATTTTATCAGAGAAAAATAAGGAAAGATTCCAATAGTAAAGATTGATTTTTTTTTTGCATGTTTAAGTAAAGAACCTTTTTACAGTTGCAATCAAATATTGTCACTAGGATATGTTGTTACTAGAAAGGAAATACTTGAAATGGTTGAAGTATGAGTCAGTAATTATAAATACAGTTGACATGTTTTAAAAGGCTACCATATTTTTCAAAATTTACTATATGACTGTTAAGGACAAAGAAAATCACATTATGTGTATGTGTGTAGTTTGTTTTTTTAGAGAAGAGGTACAGGCTATGTTAACCAGTGTGATGAAAATGTGTCAGACTATTTATAAAACCAGTGTATAGTGCCCCAAGATCGCATTAATGTATACAGCTATGATTTAATAATAAAAAAATAAAAATATATTATTCAATTAAAATTTTATTTAATATGAAGTTATATCACAAAATATTTTATAGTAATTTCTACTATTATTTATTCTTATAAAATGTTTCCTATTATGTTAGAGTATAAAATATACACATATTAAAAATAAAAAAAATTTCTTGTAAGGTCTAAGAAGGTCTAATGTCAAAATGCCATACAAGTTGTAGTAGATACATGTATGCAAATGTATGAGAGGATTGTTGTGCTGAATGTCAAGCTATTGCCTCTCTGTTCTAAAAACTCTACGCTCAGCTTTATGGTGCCTAGGCTGTCCCTTCTGTCAAGCACTTGTCTGTTGCACTCTGCCAGTACGAGGAGGTATTAGAGGCAGACTGGAAAGGTGGAAGAAGAATGAGAGATTTGCTTTTCCTATTCACATATTATTTCTGTGAGCCTTGCACAAGAAACTGTTTTTCATGGCAAGAGAAGTTTATTCACATAGAAGCAGTTGGTTCTGTAATGGCAATCACAGCAACAACAAAAATAAGTTTGACTAAATCAATAAGGTTGATTAAATCAAAAGCTTCTGCACAGCCAAGCAAATAATCAACACAGCAAATACACAATCTATAGAATGAAAGAAAATATCCACAAACTATACATCTAATAAAAAGCTAAGAACTGGAATTAAGCAAATCAGTGAAAAAAAGACAAACCACCCCCTTAAGAAGTGAGCAAAAGACAGGAATAGAAGCTTTTCAAAACAAGAGAGAAAAAAGGTCAGTTCACATTTTTTATCTGCTCCTCTTCTTTAAGCAACCTCATTATGATCCCACAGATATATGATGTGGCTGAGACTTTTCCCCACAGGTGTGTGTCCTGGCTATGAGAGTACCTTCCTTTGGGTTTCAGAGAACTGGAGCCACCTGTTTTAGGACTGTTGCCAATTACAGCAGTGCTCTCTATCATTGTGTGATTCCTCCATTACATAGGCCAAAGTCTCCCCTTCCCTACCAAGTTACTTACATAAATAAGTGTTCTTAGAGCCACCACCTTTTTTTTTTTTTTTTTAAATTGGTTCAGGTTCATTGAGGATACAAAGAATTAGGTTACACTGTTTGAATTTGTTAGGTAAAGTCCCTCTTATAATTGTGTCCTGCCCCCAAGAGGTTTCCATACACTGTGACCCCCCCCCACCTATTCCCCTCACCTCTCCCCACTTGCTCATTCTCCCATCCCCCACTTTGAATAGATTTGAGTTTTTCTCCTATGTGAGTATGTACCAACTAGTCTACTGTCTTCATATTAGAATTGAATACATTGGATTCTTGCTTCTCCATCCTTGTGATACTTAACTAAGAATAATATGTTCCAACTCCGGCCAGGTTAATACAGAAGATGTAAATTCTCTATCCTTTTAATGGCTGAATAGCATTCCATGGTATACATATACCGCAGCTTATGAATCCATTCCTGGGTTGGTGGGCATTTAGGTTGTTTCCACATTTTGGCAATTGAGCTGCATTAAACAAGCTAGTGAGAATATCCTTATGATAAAAAGATTTTTTTTCTTCTGGGTAGATGCCTAGTAATGAGATTGCAAGATCAAATGGGAGGTCTAATTTGAGAGCCTACTTTTTTATAAGTAAAATTAAGAGTAACTGAGTGTAAAACTTATCTCATTCCATCAATATTTGTTTCCAGAGACATAAAATAATTTGAGAGAAGAAAGAAGATTCTATCAGTCTCTAATCCAAAAAAAATTAACTGTATCTTTAAGAAAGATATATGAAATATAAAGATTTTAATATTACTTTTATTAACATATCCTAATAATGATTGAAATAAAACTATTTAATATTTGGAGACTATTACTACAGGAAATTAAAAATTACTTTATATATATGCAGATACAAATACATAAGAGTGATCATAATGAGATATTTAAATAAAAAAATTAATATGTGAGATAATGGATTGACTTTTAAAAGACAAAGCAAAGATATTAAATTTATAACAGTTAAGAAAAATGTATTTATATATATTTTAGGTGAATAATGGTGAGTTGAAAATTTCTAGGATATAAAGATTACATAGAATACATTTAAAATTGTGATATAAGTTTTTATTTTAAAATGTCAATTTTTAAAATATATTACACATTATATATTATTTAACTGTTTAAAACCTTAATGATAATTTTTAGATATCAACTTAAAGTTTTTAATAATCCTTTTGAGAAATGTATAAAATTTTTGCAGCTTATTGTTTTAAATTAATTTCAGGAAAAAATCGTGTTTTACAATGGAAGAGAGTCCAGTAAGCTGATGTCAAGAAGAAGAAATTAATCTTGCAAAGATGTTCTTTTGGAAGTGACCCTTGGTGAAAGGACTTGACAGATGGTTAATGTTATGAGACATGAGTGATCCGGCCACCGTGCTGATGGCCTTTCCAAACAGGATTGGCTTGGTGGGCACACAACACAGACAAGTGCAGTTCTGGCCAGTGCTCTGTGGGGTTCTATGCCTTGCTTAATATTCTGTTAACATTGTCATGAAATAACTAATACTTCTATCTGTAAGTACTGTTTAGTAGATAAAATTCTGATGGCACAATGGCATATGTATATGTCTAACACCATTGTTTGCTGCACTGCTTGCAGGAATATTTCACAACAACCCATGAGCACAGAACTATGATTAAACCTACAGTTCTGGTGGAGTGAAGAGGCTTACAGAAATAAAGAGAAGGAGAGAGAAAAAAAAGAGGAAAAGTAAGACATCAGCCTGGAGGATAAAACATGTAGATGAGATGTAGAATTTCCACTTTCTCTGAAAAGGCACTTTGAAAATTTCCCTTGTTCATTTCATTCTAATTTACTAAACTGCTCTTTTTTTTCCCCCTCAAACTATGGATTCCCTCCCACCCCCCCACCCCACACACACACACTATGAATGAAATCCCTAGAGGAGGTGAGTTTAGCTCCACAGACGGAGTCAATAAATAAGCTTCATGTCCCACAATCCTGAGACAGGGGAGGCTGGAATACAGAGCCAGGCTAAAGACTGTCAATGAGCCCAGAAAACGGACAACAGATCAGACATTGCAGCAGGGATCACACATTTAGACACTCCACATTTTTATATCACAACCTTCAGAACAGGCAGAAGAATGCAGCCTTCACTTCCCTAAACAAAGCTGTGCATTCACATACACACCTCCTCTCCAAGCCATTGCACCTGACACTGTCCCACAGAGCTGCCTGCTCGTACAATCCACCTGCACACAGAGCTCCAACTTCAGCGTGCTCCGTTGCATGTCTCTCATACAGGTAAGTGCTTGAAAGCAGATTCCCCAACAACTTTTAATATGTCTAGCGAGTGAATTCCGAGGTAATTTATTCATGTCTAGGTATGAAAGAGGGACCTCAAATATGCAGCCATCATAGTAACCCAGAGAAAAGACCCTGAGATAACTTTGGAAGGGTATTCCATTCACATTTTGGATCAGATCAGTACTCCAACTCAATATCCTTTTTTTACCCTTTCCTAATGGGAAAAATAAACAAAGAAACCTGCTCTGACTGCAATCTTTCTGGTTCTAAGCTCCATAGATGCTCATTTTACTACAACCACTTAAAATCTTCCCTAGGTAGCAAGAACAGGTAAGAAAGAGAGGAGAAAAGAGGAGAAAAGAAGTCAGTGACTCCAGCTCTCCCAACTCCCCCATCCAGGCAGTTTCCCCCAGTATCACTTCAGGCTGAGACCGAACATCTAGCGTCATTGCTAAAAATCTCAATGCAAATTGAAGGGAGAATTCCCAATTACTGTTACCACTTTGGAGCTCAGATAATGGGTGAAGTTATAAGAGCATTAGGAATTGATATTAGACAAAATGCCTTGTTTGTGAGACAGAGAAATTGGGAGTTTTAGACATTAATGGACATACTGTGAGGTGAAAACCACAATCTCTGAATCAGGAGACAGGAAATCTGATTTCATTCTGCAAGTAACAAGATTTTTGAGCTAAATTACATCAGTTCATGTCTCTGGACTAAGTCTTCAGATTGGTTAGGAATGTGAATGATTATTTTACCAATTTTTTTAGAATATATATATTACTAAGAAGTAAAGATCTTTTTTAAAACAACAAGGAAGGGAGAATAATTTGGAGTATCCAAACTTTGAATCACAGGAATAATAAGCTTTGCTCAATGAAAAATCTTGTGAAGTAAGGTCAGATGATGTCATTTGAAATTTAGAGATAAAACTTGCAGCACAAAAAGATTTTGAGATTTTTTTTTTTTCCCAGTGTCACATAGTTATCAGATCAGAAAAGCAGAGACTATTGCTCTTTCTACATGGAGACTATTCAGAGAAGTGAAAGATTTGTTTAAGGTTACACATCAATCCTGTTACAGAACCAGTACTAAAATTCAGGTTTCCTGGCATTCCTACTTAGGATGTTCCTGAGAGAATGTGTGTAATAGTAGCTTTCTCTGTCCTGCAAAAGGAGACACCCTTTCCAGGAAGTCTTCATGGGGGCAACTCCAGGACATGCCACTCTTTCCTTTTATCTTCCTCTGTCAGTGCTTGGCATTCAGCTCTTACTTCACATCCAGCCATTGTAGTGATTGAACTAGGAGCTGGCTTTGCCGTAGTTGACAATGTTATCTCCCCAACAAGCAAATTAGATTTATCTCAGGCTTGTTTTGTGTTACCATATAAATGCCCAACTCACTGTAGATATTCAACCATAAGGGATATAAGCTTAGCCTCTTTCTAGGCACTTCAGTTGACATATACAGAGAAGCTAATTCGTGTATATTTGGAAAGACACATGACAGTGTAAACTAAGTGACTATATTATTATGTCATTAGGTCACTGAAGTCTAAGATATGTCACTAAGAAGTATCAGAGCTTAGTCTTTAGTGAACATTTTTTCCAAATGTCTGGGTACAGACATAGTCATGGGCAGTGTGAAGGTTACACTTGCATGAATACAGGCCTAACACGACAGGACCGTAAGAGAGAGTAAAAGAATATTAAAAAAAGAAAGAAAGAAAGAAAGAAAGAAAGAAAGAAAGAAAGAAAGAAAGAAAGAAAGAAAGAAAGAAAGAAAGAAAGAAAGAAAGAAAGAAAGAAGGAAAGAAAGAAGGAAAGAAAGAAAGAAAAGAAAAGAAAAAACAGGTAAAGATCTATATGGACCAATTAAAAAAGGGAAGGCTTCTGAGAAGGAGAAAAACATGCCCTAAAATTTAAATTAAAAAAAAAAAAAATAGAGAAGGTGAAAATAAAGAAATGAGATTCCTTCAGCATGGGAAAGATATATTTGAAAGGACACAGGAAATTCCCTTAGATGTGGATAGATGAAAGGTCATTAAGATGAGCAGAAAGTGGTGGGAGATAAGTCTGGAAGGGTCGGCATAGGCAGATGAATAAATGCTTAGCTCAGGGCTTTAAATAAAGAATGCAAACATCATTGTTGAATATACAAATTAACAAATTTTTTAAATGCAGTAGAGTCTTTTCAGATGCTTGAATAAGAGGAAAATAATATTTTTCACTGTCTATATAATTACTTCACAAAAGATTAATTATTTTATGTGAATCAACAAAATATCTGACATTACAGGGTTGGCATATCATCCTTTGGATAGAGTCCCTTTATTCAGCTGCAGGAATGTCAGTTTCCAACACCAGTGACCACAGTCTCCCCACCACTCTCTTCTTGACCGGGATCCCAGGGATGGAGTCTGCCCACTTCTGGATTGCCATCCCTTTCTGTGCCATGTACCTTGTGGCACTGGCTGGTAATTCTGCCCTCATCCTCATTATTTCCCTGGACAATGCCCTTCACGCTCCCATGTACCTCTTCCTTTGTCTTCTGTCACTCACCGACCTGGCTCTCAGTTCTACCACCGTGCCCAAGATGCTGGCCATTTTGTGGTTCCACGCTGGTGAGATTTCCTTTGGTGGATGCCTCACCCAGATGTTTTGTATTCATTCTATCTATACATTGGAATCTTTAATTCTCCTTGCCATGGCCTTTGATCGATATGTGGCTATCTGCAACCCATTAAGATATACAACCATTCTCAACCATACTGTCATAGGGAAAATTGGCCTTGTTGGCATATTCCGCAGTGTGGCTATTGTCTCTCCCTTCATCTTCTTGCTGAGGAGACTGCCCTACTGTGGTCACCATGTCATGGCACACACTTACTGTGAGCACATGGGCATTGCTCGACTGGCCTGTGCCGACATCACCGTCAATAT